>JAULKK010258928.1:0-15192 GCA_032355705.1 Rubia peregrina
TCTTGGATTACAACTCCACCTTCCTTATATCACTAAAATTCCTTCTTTGATGCTTCAACACAATCATTCCATATTTGCATAACTTCCACAAATTGCCAACTAGACAAATCTGGACCTTACATTTCTAAATACTTCTTGATCTTGTGTGGCTTTGGCGTAAACAATGATTCTCAGCAATGGCTCCTTCTTTTGTAAGATGTGTTCTTTTGAAACTAAATTTGATAAGTCAAGAAGTGGATGATCTGCTGTATTATAGCCAGAACAAAATTCGTTATAAGGAAAATTAATATTTTTAAAATATCATGTACTATTCTCAAATGAGAAATTTCATATATTTTTAATATTACATCCAAAAAAACATGTTCAGTTCATGGTTTTAAACACATACTACATCTGTCCCACTCTAAATTACTTATTTACTTTTTTAGAGTCAAACTTTACAAACTTTGACCCTAAATATATATTATTATATAAATGATAAATATATCATGTGACATATTGTTAGATTTGTCTTAACATCTATTTTCTAAAAATTAATTTTTATGCGACATGTAACTAAATATAGCATGCTCATTGAAGATCGTGAAAAAGTAAATAAGCAATTTAAAGTGGGACGGATGGAGTATTCAATAGAGACAAACTAATTTCATATCAAAGGAACATGTTGTATTATGCTGCCTCACTAACATAGCATGTTACAGCCTGGTTTTCTAAACCTCATTTTCAGGGATGTACTATTTCTATATCTATAAACATTGATGTTACATTAGAGAATCATGTGTTTGTAAATCTAACTCCAATATAGCATTTGTTAGCCTTTGGTTTTGAAAGCCAAATTATAGAGATGCACTAGTTCTACTTCTTACTTATCGCTACATCTTGTACATACTAATATAATAAGCTCATGTTTTGCAGTGTTTACTCCATCTAGGGATGATAGTGGGGAGCTTTTTGGTGGAGATCTGCCCCGCATCCACTTTAATGGGACGGAGATGGAGGTAGTTTTAATGTGAGTGGGGTAGTTATGGATATGAAAATGATACCCGTCATGGGTAGTGGGTCGGGCATGGATATTAGCTCACATTCGCTCCATCCTCAACCCGTCCCACTAAAACCGCTATATACCCGCTACTTTAATACATAATAAATTATTATTTATCCATAATTTACGTGTCTTACCTGTAATATTTTCATATAAACACTTTTTGAATTTTAATATTAGAATTATTATAATAAAATTAATTTTAGGGATTTTTTGAGATATAAGTGGCACTACAAGAAACAGAACCTATTACTTCACCTTTTGTGTCTCGATTTTTTTAGCCTTTAGTCAAATAACCGAAATAAAAAGTTCCTTTACTTCGGTAATTTTTTAAAGTAAAAGCTATTTTTACCTCAGTTAAAAAATAATCAAGGTAAATATTATTTACCTCGATTATTTTTTAACCGGAGTAAAAGGTTTAAAAAATGAAGTAAATATTCTTACCGAATAGTAGTGCGATGTCACATACTCCGATGAGAAAAGTCGATGTTGCATTATATGTCGTTTCTACCGACATGTAATGCGATGGACGACCGACGTCGGCAGTATGTTACACTCTAGAACTTTTAGAACTTAAAGTTATTTGAAAATGTTTGACTTTGGTCTACAAAAGTATTTTTCAATGGTTTTTAAAACCATTGTAGAAAATGGCGTTGAATGGTACTGTTGAAAATAGTTTTTAAAATAATGCACAGATCAAATCGCACATACAGTCAATTATTGTTTAAATAAGGTACATAAAATATTAGAATAACAATAGTCATAAAAATATCCTTAGAATTAGTACATAAATTCGAATAAGAATTGTCACAGTTCCAACAAAACAGAAATTGCAATTAACTCAATCAAATTGGATTATGATGACCTAGAAGACAATCGACCCCCCAACTTCTATGACCTCAAAGAACAAGGTGTCTCCAATGCGTGGGAGGCCGTCGACATGGATCTCTAAAAAAACCCTTTGGGAAGAGGGCCTTGATTTTCCTACCCCAGGAGTAGTTCATGTGTCACTACACATTAGCACAATCGGGGTCTTGTCATTTGGTACGAGTGGTACAATGTCCATCGGGATGTACTGAATCACAAACAAATTTTTTATTATAAAATATATATATATATACATACATGAAATTAACAAAAATATTACTTTAAAATCAAATATTTACATGAATTTAATTAGCCAGCTAAGTCTTACAAATATGAGATTTGTCCTGAAGTTCTACTGCTTCAGAATGCACTGGAAACTTGGGTTATCAACGGCCATTATAAGGTATTCAAGGTCGAACACAAGAGGCTCTGGATTGCTCCGTTGTGAGGAGAACTGCATAAAAATAATAAATTATTAAACTGTGAAGATATTTAAGTAAATATATATATATATATATGTAAAATTAGTCGTTGACCTGGAAAAAGGCCGACAGGAGGATCATCCGCCAACCCTTAGATTTGGATAATATAAGAAAATGATTAGGGCATACAAGCTGTGAAACTTGAAGGGTGCGACGTCGACCATGTGTATACATGTTAATCCAAAATAGTGGCATAGTCGACATGTACCGGCGATGTCACTCAACGATCGACCAGACCAAACATGTGACCAACAGAAGAACAAGTTCACATTTACAATTTTAAAGCAAGGCTAAACGCATGTATGACGTCACACAAGATTCGCATAGACCGAAGGTTAACTGATAGGTAACTGACGTCGCATATAACCCTAGCAGCTACGACCAAAATTGCAGAAAGCTAGAAAAAACTCATGCTTTAAAAATAAATAATTACACAAAAACGTCAAAAATATACCAAAACATAGTACCTAGATTGATATATAAGGAAACTTCACACCACAAATAATCCATAAGAACTAGAAACCAAAAGCATACCAAATAACACATTCACTACCATAAATCAAACAATTTCGAGGGAAAATTACAAAAAAAAAATGTGTTGGAAGAGTTGAAAACCCATACCTTTGATAAGAGAATAGATGAGGGGGTGAGGGACTGTTGGAATTTGTGGTAAACTTGAAAGTAAATGCTTGAACTAATTCTGAGGTGGAATATATATATATATATACATGTTTTAGAACGACGTCGTTTCAGATTCTTGTGATGTCCGCCTCGACATGTCGCATTGTCATCGACTTAGTCGACAACTTATCGAACCATGACCAACTTCACACATGTATGTGGGCCTAAAAATTTCAGTCCACTAGTATAACAAATGAGCTCTCGTTTGACCAAAACAAATAAAAGTCACTTTCATACCAGTTAATAGTACATTACAAATGACAGATTAAGTAGTATAAATACTCATGAACTTTATTAACGACTGGTTTGATCGAAATCAATTTTGCCGAAACCGGTCAGCTTTTTTCTTGTTGCACTTAGGTCAAGTGGGAATGGGATAAGTCAATTAGCCAAAAAATTTTATAACTGCAACAACTTTTTTTTTGGTTAATGTAGCAAGATAATAATTGATTGCAACAAGACAATCGGCCAAAATTTTGAATTAGAAGATTGTTGTAATTGGATTAAAATCTTGAACAGTAAAACCCTCCGAATTTTACATGAAAGAGAAATAATCCCCTCATTTATTTCCTTGATCCCATTTCTGATTTAAAATGGTAAAAACTACCCTAAGGTAATAATTGCAGTTTCTTGTTGTGTACGATTGCCCTCCGCTGAGGTAAAAAGTCGGTCAGTAGTTCAAATTTATTTAAAAAGTGTGGTAAAAATATTTGATTGTTTGAGAATGATTGAAACATTTTTTTCTTTACACACAAGTCTTTTTTTAGTTTTGTGTATGATCGTAATTTAAAAACTTAGTTTCATATGGTAGGAAAAAAAATGAGACAACACATAGATATGTAAATAACATAATTATTACTGCACAAAATCTCATAACCGTAAATTACAAATTAAAATAACATTTGACAAATATTCTTAAATAAACAAATGTTCCAAATTTGAATACATTTGTTTTTTTTCCACTCAAGCGATGAAATAGTAAAACTAAAATGATGATCCAACAACGATGACCTTGAACACTATCGGCCCAAAACCTTCTAACTGCACGAAGATGGCATTTTAGCCTACCACATTATTATACTATGCATGAATCTATGGATGCATCATATAGCATAACATGGCATAAATCTTACAAGAATGCAAACCACAAATCAAGCACAAATATATATATATATATAGGACATAAAGATAGGGTAATCTAAGAATCTCACAAAGTCAGTATCAAGTCATGAATACCAATACTACCCCAAGAAATAAAATATTCTAGAGACATTAAATCCAAAGCAATCATTGGATTTAATGTTATAAGACAACCGATATAAATGAAGAGGAGAGATAGCCTCATTTTCCTACCTACTTCTAGAATAATAATGATGATCAACTCTTCTAACCCTATGAGACTAAAGGCTGCTTATATAGGTAGGACTGAGGCTTATAAAATCCCAAACAATTAGGAAACCCTAACAGCCACGTCAGCATGGGAGGATTGGACCATAGAAAAGTCCAAAAAACTAGGAAACCCTACCAGCCAAGTTGGCACAGGTCGTGCAATAGTGCACAGCCTGCGCCGCACAACCCATATAAAAGCATGTGGGCCATGGACTAGAGGTGTTCTCGGGCATTCTGAGTGTGCGGTCCGTAAAAAAGCACTCAGGCTGCAGACTGGAGTCGTGTTGGCCATCTTCTGAGTGTGCAGTCCCGCAGCTTGGAGACTTGATCCATCCGTTCTAAGTGCGCTGGTCGTGCAGGATTGCACAACCCGTGGTCTGGACTTCGTCTTCTCGGCTCGGGCATAGCAATGTACACGAGTCATGCCAGTCTTCAATCTTCCAGATTTAGCTCATTTTCTGCGATGCATCCATCTACTACCACTTGTTTGGCTCATGGCCTTCAGTCTTCTACTATCCTTGTGAATAACCTTCTACAATCTACTACCATTCTTGCGAATGGTATTCTCCAAATTGTCCGCAGTGAATACGAGCAATCTACAAATATAGCTCACAAAAATGGATCTAGACGCTCGCAGGGACCGAAAATCCATTAGACCCAAAGTAGGCTACAAAATGAGGAATTTAGATATGAAATCTAGGAATGGTCATCTAAACCCCTTACAATGTAAACCTACCTAAATCTAGAAATATACCACATAAAAGATAACAAAAAGAGATATTACGCTTAGAAAACACATGCATTTTACGTCTTATCACCTTCACTCCAATCACTACTAACTCCATCCACAATCATAATCCCACCAAATTTTATCTCGTCCCACTTTTAATTATTTTTTTGATTAATATACTCACTCTTTCACCTTAAATTCATCCCACCTTTTATTTCTACTCTACAACCCTAAAATCTAACTAATCTCACTACCCCACTTTGTTGTGGTCCCCACCTTATTTTCTCACATATTTTTTATCATGTACGTTTGAATATATATAATAGGGTAAAATACAATTCTAACCCTAACTTTTAGCTGAAAGAGCCAATATAACCCTAAAAAGAGAAATTGTCAATCCAACCCTAAATTTTGGATGAATTGTGCAGTTACAACATTTTCTTCCACTTTCGTCGTTGACTAGGAAAATCTAGCATTGACCATCCCAAAAATGACCAAAATACCCCTAGTTAGTTTTCTTTAAAATGAACAATTTTGCCCTCCTCACTGGTGTATACCTAGCCCACAGTTTAAAAGTTATTTGCCTTTAGCCCAGTCCAATACTCAGCAACGAACCAGGATTTTAGCAACCATGATGCAACCCATGATCTGAAACCCTAACAATGTGGAGCCATGATGGATCCACTATAAATATAGGAAGAGCAGCACTGGCTCAAGTAAGTGGTACTAACTGAGAAATGCCAATTCTCTAAGGAAATCACTGACTTGATCGTCAGAACATTTTACCCATTATCACTTCCAGGGTCTTTCTTGCAGGATCACGCTTACAATACGGTGATTGCCAGCCACCTCACCATATCGTGAATACCACATCACTCACTATAATAAAAAATATAGGGTTATATTAGCACTTAATTTTGATTTCTAAGGTTATATCAGAACTTAATTGCTATATTAGGGTTACATTAGCACTTTAAAAATATATATAGGGTCGAATCATAAATTTTTAACATTTTCCAAAATTACTGTAAACAAAACGTATTTATCAGTTATCGAAAAATACCCACTTATCTCTCTGAATTAACACTACTTTGTATTAATTCATAAAAGAAACAGAGTAAATGAACAATTGAAATCTATATTTTAAAGGTAAAATTGTTATTTTCCATACAATAACTTCCAATAAGATATCTAAAGATAAAATTTTGAATCAAAGAAATTAGTATTTTCCATACAATCACGAGTAAATTTTTTGTTTTTTAGTCGTGATGATGATCTTCCTTAGCCCTCCAATCGGCGCTGAAGTCATAAAAACAACTCCAAGTATAATGCATATTTGTCATTGCCAAAACACCTATTCACCAGCTTTGACATTAGTTCCACTCTAATTTTTTTTGGAGCATACAAAAGAAACTTTATTCCAACAAAGAGTGGGTCTCTTGACAGGCCAGGGACCAATTTGCAATTTCAGCAATTAAGCAAAACCTTCTTCCCCAAATTGAAGCGCGAAGCTTATTCCCCAAACTCTCACCCTCTGCAAATTTCTCCATTCACCATTATTTTTCCTTCCCAGACTTCAGTCTCTCTCGTTCCCAAACTCTAATCTATATTCTTTGCAAATTTAACTACTCCCAACCAACCAAATCCTTCTCCAGTCAATTCTTCTTTTTTTTTCAATGAGCTATTCAAACGATCTGGTAGTGTCCGGAAAAATTTGCGATGAGCTCTTCACCCTGCAATGAGATCTACATCAATGAATTTCAATTTTAAACGAATGAAATTTAGTTTTAAGAGGATGAAATTTTGCTTAATAGTGTCAAAGACATGAATTTTTCACATTTGAGTGAGTTTATGTTGTTGAATTGACTTCGATGTAAATGAAATTGTTGTTGAAACTTTGGAATTTATGAATTCTGCTGCTATGAACATGTGAAAAATATATGACATATTCGAAGAACAAAATAAATGCTGCAGAATTTTTTTGCATGTACTATGTATCTGTTACCTTACAATAAGTATCGATTGTATTAAAACATTCACATGTTATTAAAACTATGAATATGAGTGATGCAACTTTTTTAGGAGATCATGTAAAATTAAGTTATAATTTGACAATTTAAAATTTTCATATTAAATGTCCTTTGATTACTTTACAACATGTTCTGTTTAAACAAAAACACGCACCTGATTTTGAAATAACAATTTCTTTATGAATAGAATTTTTTTTGTCAGGAGGTAGTGCATAAGTTAGCTTATGAACTGTTACTATATTGTTAAAGCATGCATATGCTAGCCTACAACTAGTATTTCTTATAGTATACTACAGAAAAGATGTTACAAATTTTGTAATATTTTTTAAAAAAATCATATGAACGGAATTTAATACCTTAAAATGTGTACTAATTACATTAAAACTTCAATTTCAAAAACGGGAGCAAAATTTCTAGATTTCAATTAAAGAGATGCCACTAAAATTCATATCGCCGTGAAAGTAACGCATGTAAAAGCATTGCATACTCTGTATAAAAATCAAGCAAATGTTGTCAGCTTCATTCACGAGAAGGACTCTCAACACTTGAACAAAGGGCAAGATACAAGATAAATCCTACAAGTGCTCATAACAAAAATATTCTATTATGGAACTTACAATTACAACAGTGTTCCTATCTAGATTAACTAACAATCTCTAATAGAATGAATCAATTATTAATTTTCAAAGGTAGATCATCTTTGAATCCCTTGAGTTCAGCGTCAGTTTCATCTAAATCAAACTCGTGTCGAAACGTCTTGTGGAGTCCAATATTTTCCATACCACTTCAAGTTTAGATCCATCTCCTTCAAAAAGCTACACAATTGGATACTAACAATTGCAACATATAAGCAAACAGGTACAAGTTTTATTTCAAAAAGAACAATAATCAACAACAAAAATAAAAGGCATACACAATACAACTAACAAGTACACACTAGATACTAACATGTGCAATATATAAGTACAGCTCGTAATTTAAAACGAACAATCAACAACGTATGAAAATAAAAAGGCATTCACATTACAACTAACAAGTATACTACGCTAAATACTAGTAACTGCAACATATTAGTAAACAGATGCAGTTCTTAATTCAAAATAGACAATCAATAACAAATGGAAATAAAAAATCATATATAGTGCAACAAACAAGTACACATTGACTACAAACAGATGCAACATATAAGTAAACGAGTGGAGCTCATAATTCAAATGAATAGTCTAACAACGAATAGAAATAAAAAGTCATTCAGAGTAAAACTAACAAGTACACATTGAATAATAACAGGTGCAACATATAAGTAAACAAATGCAGCTCATAATTCAAAATGAACAATTAACAGTTTTGTTGTCACAACAAGAGGACAATTCAAAAGTAGATCACTAGAAAACACACGTAATAAAGAAAAACAATACATTCCAACACTCAATAAAATAAAGAACATACCAATGGCGATGATGAAAAAGAATCACAAAAATGAGCGGATAGAGAATCGTGGAGAAGCAGCGGAGAAATGAGCAGCGATGGAAAAACGAAGAAGATGAGGAGAAGAGGATGAGAAATTGACGGAGAGAGAAGAGAGGGATTTCCAGAGAGAGAAGATGATGCCACTGAGGAGGAGGAGGAAGGTGGTGGCACCGGGGAGGATGAGGAAAGAGGTGGCTTCTAGGAGGAGAGAGAGGTGGCGTCGGGGAGAGGAAGGAAGGCGGTGGCGCCGAGAAGGAGGAGTTGATGTATATGTCGATGCTTTCAGATTTTTAAATCTGAACTAATGGGCTTGGCCCACAAATTTGATTATATTTGTTCTAATCGCAAGCAGGTCTCTGGCATGTCCATAAGTTTATGGACATGCCGCATTTCCTGAGACATTAAACAAAAGCACACACAAGAATGAATATAGAAACATGATAGAAGGTGTCACTTCTCTTATAGAATTTTCAAAAGATTAATAGTGGGTACTTTTAATGGTCTAAACCTTAAAAGCCTCAACTGAGCCTGTAATCAAAGAATTGATACAAAAGGTTGACATTTTGGGAAGTATGAGGACTTGACTCAAGAATCATATGCGTGTTTCTTAAATTTAAAGACCTTTTCTTTTTCTTTTTTTCAAAAGAAGCACTAGGAAATGAGATCCGGTAAGCAATCTAGATAAATCTTGCTGGCCCTGAAGATGGTATAACTCTGCTGAGAGCTTGGTCATTCTTTCTAACCAATGCAATAGTATCTTTTGATAGCGTCCCCGCCAATTCTCTTGTAGTTGTTGTGAAAGGTGTGAAGAGTTTGTAAGGGAATCGCAACATCATAGCCATTGTTGACTAATCTGGCTTCCTTTGGAGAAAACTGACTTGTAATTGTGATATCAAAAGTATATGGTCTTCTAATAACTCATCGGCTCCCTCGCTGGGATTATTTTACAAGTTGTCATATTTTTCAGAGATGAACAAAGGATAATTGGAAGGCAGTAGTGACATGAAGAGGTGGCTAGAGAAATAGGGAGGTGGGGGTAGTAGCCAGCTAAACGAGGGTGGCGGCCAAGGCGTAGGTAAGGTGAAGAGAGGATGAATAAGGGAACTACCATGCATGACATCTTAGAGCTCATAAAAATGGCAGTTTAGGAACAAACCAACAGAGACTAATGGAAATTCAAGTCACTCCACAGGAGATAAAAACTGTGATTTTTCAAATAGGCAAATGGAAGGCACATGGCTCAGATGGCCTTGTCTTAGGATTCTACCAACACTACTAGTCAAAAGTAGGGGACGAGGTCATCGAAGCAGTTCAAAGACTTTTCTCAACCAAGTCAATGCCAACAAAGTGAAATTATACAACACTAATCTTAATCCCTAAAATAAAATCCCAAAATAACCAGCCAATGTCCGCCCAATCAACTTTTGCAACGTCACGTACAAAATCATAGCCAAAGTTAAGGCTAAAATTTTAAAAGGGTCATGGTCTCCTGATATTTGGAAATCAATCAGTGTTTATATAAGGAAGATCAATTGTTGAAAACTTGCTCATAGCTCATGAAGTCATTGGACATATTCGCAAAAAGAAAACAAGGAAGCAAGCAATGGCAGCAATAGGGATTGACATGAGTAAGGCATACAATCAGTATCTTGGGAGTTTCTATAATAAATAATGAGATGGGTGGGGTTCCCATCCAAATGGATAGGGTGGATCATGAAGCGTGTGATAATTGTCTCATACTCCATAAAGTCAATGGAACGAATTCCAACTCGTTCTACCCGAGGCATGTACTTAGGCAGGGGTTCCCTTTGTCACCCTTCCTTTTCGTACTCTACCAAGAAGTATTCTCCTCCATGGTGGCATAAAAAAAGTTTCTTGAGCTATGCTCAGAAGTCAAGATAGAAAGATCGGTCCAACCATTATCACATCTAATGTTCGCAAATGACTGCATTATCTTTTTCAACATATGGGAAATGAGATCCAGAAAGCTAGCGCAAACCCTAAACCTCTATGTGCCATACTCGAGCCAATGAATAAACTTCCAAAAGTTAGAACTACTTGTCAGCCCAAACACAAATCAAATCACTAAGGAATAGCTTAGCCAAACCTTCAGATTGTTTGAAGACTTGCTGAAATAGAAGTTCCTGGGCTATGACATCGATTTTACAAGCACATAAGTGGAATTTATAGGAAACTAACATAGAGAGTTAAGGCAAAGACAACAAACTGGAGGTTCACAAATCTTTCAGTCATGGTAAGGGTGACCCTCAGCAAGCACGTTCTTGCCTTGACAGCACAATATACCCTCAACACTTTCTAAATACCATCCAGAGTTGCAATGAACATAGACAGACACTTTGCTAGATATATATGGGCTGAAGATGTGGATATGAGATGGATAGGGGTCATGGGAATCCATGTGCCACTCCAAGTGGAAGGAGGGGGGGTCTAGGGATGCGATCCACGTAACAGATACATCAAGCCATGTAAGGAAAATTAGCTTGGAAGATAATTATCAACAATGGTTCTTTCTTCTCTAAACTATTCGTCGACAAGTACTGCAGTAATGAGTGTTTTCTGGAAGTTAGGCCAAACATGGATCAACGTGGGGATGGAGAGGCATACTATGGGGTTGAGACCAGATCAAATCGGAACTCAAATGACAAGTGATATATGTGTGCAATACAAACATCCAAGAAGAATGTATCACAAACCATAGAAACCCAATAAGGTATGAACACCAGCTCCTACCTCTACTTGGTTTCAAAGTCAGTGATCTAATAGACAATGCAAAGCAATGGAGGATGCCATTACTAATTATGTTCTTCCAGCCAGAGATAATCAAACACATAATCGGAATCCACATCCCACTAGCCCCTCTGTCAAAGGGAATACAAATTTTGGAATAGAGACTCGTTCGGAAAATGCACTCTGTCAAAAGCGGCTACCATGAAGCGTGGAGCACAAAGATGAGAGAGAAACCGTCCCGTTCTACTCCAGTACCAGTCACAGTGGAGGACAAAAAAATTTGGAAGAAAATATGGACTGAGCGTGAAATGGCGCTAAATCACATCCAAATCTTCCCACTGCCCTGCCAGGACTCAATGGGCTAGTTAGAAGTATAATAATGCTACCAATAGTTTTCACTAAAGTGCATGTAATGAAAGTCCCTAGAATTGGTGTAACATGTACTCACAACCTGGAACGTGATGTAATGAGTGGTCACAACCACCATGTTACAATATAGAGGTCTTACTATTTGATTCAAAAAAACAATGTTATAGCTTTTGCGTCGATGAGTACGAGGAAGACAGTGGTTGTAGCAGGAAGAAGTAGAAAGGAAAAAAATAAAATGGAAAAAAGAGTACTTGATATAGATTAGGGCATTATATTCTTTTTTAAAATATTCAAGGGGCAAAATGGTCATTTCATTAATTCCAGCCAAACTTCCCATTGACTATTGAAGTCAAAGTAGCCCAGGATTAGTTTGACACATACGTCAACAAGTTAGGATTAGTTTGACACTTTCTCATTTTGACATTTTCGTCCAAAAAAATAGAGTCATTTTAACACTTTTTCTATATAATATTACATACCAATATATTTCAATACACATAAATTATATTTTAAAATGTTGTTATATACAAAAATAGAAGAAAATGAATAAATTGTTTGGACAAAAAAACCATAAATTTAACTCAAAATATAGTTTTAGAACGACTAAACATTATACATGGTCATTTTATAATTGATGCAACTAGTAGGGTGATTTGATATTTATTTTTGTCTACGGCAACGAGGTTCCTATTCCTTTGAAAACTTTTAAAATGTATCGCAGTATATAAATAATTTAATCATCAATTATAAAATGATTCTATCTAATGATTAGTTGAATTAAAACAAGATTTTGTTGATCAATAAAAATTTGTAAAATCTATTGGTTTTCATCCCGTTGATTTTTCAATTAATTGATGAATTCTAGTACTATTTGCCACGTATGATTTATTGATTGGATCTCTACAAAAAAATTAAAAAAAAATAAAGGGGTAAAGTGTTAAAATGACCTTAACGTTATGTAGCGACAAAGACAACGGCGAATCGTCCTGCTCGTCCGACATTGTCATGTCAAAACTGAACTGGTCTGTGACAATTACGGCGCTTCCTCCGCCTCGTCCGACGCCATCGGCGTATCCTCTTCCAGCTTTAGTTCATAATTGTTGTCGCTGTTGTTGTTCTTTCTCCGATGATGTATCCATTTTTTATAGAGTGAAGTGCATATATAACCCTACATAATTCACATAAGTGTAAATATAACCCTGTGATAATTTAAAGTGCAAAAATAACCCTATATAACTAGTGTATGTGCAAATATAACCTATCTCGACAGTTTGAGGCAGGAATTTCATGAAAAGACATTTTTGTCTCTAAAAAAATTAAAATGGAAAATAAACTAAAATTACTATTATACCCTCCAACCCTAACATATTCATCTTCTATTTGCTTCTTTTCTACCGCCTTCATCTCTATTCTTCTTCGTCCCCCTATGTTGCTCGAGACGCCACCTCCGGAGTTGAAATTCGACTTCAGCAATAAAAGAGTAGTACACCGGGGTTGGTTTTTGGAATTCAACTTCCCGCTGATTTTTGAAATTTGACATCAGCAACAAAAGAGTAGTATGTTGGGGTTGAGCCGGGCGGGGTCGACGGACAAAATGGTCGAGATGGAGTCGTACGCCAAGACTGAGATCTGAAGGTGAGGTAGGACTGATGAGTAGCGGTGGCTATGGGTGTTCAACCGGTCGGTTTGTTGATTGGGCAGTTAATCGGCTTCGGTTTCTAGCGGTTCATAAATTTTTATAAGGAACCAATTAACCGACCGATAATATTATCAGTTTTACCAGTTCGGTTAGTATCGGTTACGGTTGATGTTTCGGTTATTACCGTTTACCATATATATCATTCATTTGAAATTATAAATTTAAATCCATATTAATATTGATTAATAGTTAGAGCCGCAAAACTTAGAATAAAATATTAAAATTTAGGTATTGGATAATTCAATTGCATAGGAGTTGAATAATTTTTTTAATTAATATTAAAATTGTATCTTATCAATATTTATTAGTGTGGGGCACAATTATAAGTTACGTCTACGTTTTTTGGTTGTGGGCATAATTATTATTTAAAGATATATGGACTATAGTATTAGAGTTTAAATAATAACTTAATTTGGGTTAGTAATTTAAAATATTCTTATTGGGTTTCTGATCAAGGCACAAAGTTTAACGAATTAATTTTTGGGGGAATTAATTAATTAATGTGCTACAAAATTTCCTATCGGTTATTCGGTTAGACCGATTATCAAATAATAAAACCGATAAATGAATCGATTAACCAACATAACCGGATAATCGTAACCGATATTAATCGATTTACCAATTAACCGGTAAACCGAATTAAATACCGGTTTGATTTTGATCGATTATCGGTTTTCTGGGCTTTTTAACAGTCTTGGAGGCGGCGGAGGAGAAGGGGGTGGTGGGCTGAGATGGGTGGCTGTTAGAGTCCCACATCGGTGGTTGACAGAGTTATTACTCAATATATAAGATCATGAGTCATCCCTACATAGCACCAATTGGTTTTATGATAGGATCCCATGATTTTAATATGGTATCAGAGCCTAACAAACGATTCTATGGCTTCTGATTCAAACAATTCCTCAAACTGCCTCGTCCTTGCTAATTATGATTCAACAATGACTTTCAATTTCAATTTCCCCAATTTATCCATCAAGCTTGACCAGTCAAACTTTACTTTATGGAAAAGCACCATCACGTCTGCGTTGGAAGCCTACGATTTGGATTGCTTTCTCACAGATGCTTCACCGCCGCCGGCAACCATCGTTGTCCTCGTTGTTCCGCCAACAAATCCGACCGATCCCACCACTGGTAAGGCCGCCACCACCGAGCCCAACCCAGCCTATGTTGCCTGGATCAAGAAGGACCGACTGGTTCTCCTCTGGATAAGGTCCACGCTCTCCACAACCATGCTCGGCCTGGTGGCGCATGCTTCTTCAACCGCCGATGTGTGGACTCTTCTCGGCCGCACATTCCAAGCCCAGTCCAGTGCTCGTCTGCAACATCTCCGCCAGCAGCTTCAATCCTTACAAAAGGGGGCTTGTCGGTAATGCAATACTTTGAGAAAAAGCATGCTATCCTTGATGCTTTGTCTGATTGCCTATGTGTTATACCCGATTCTGAATTTGTTGAATATCTTTTGAATGGGCTTGGTAATCAATACTCTGCTCTTCGTTCGGCAATCACAATTTGTTCGGATCCGATCACTTCCGATGAATTACTAGGATTTTTACTCCAAGAAGAAGCCCGTCATGAGGAGGCTTTTGCTGCCACTGTTCATTCTCCAATGGTCAATGTCGTTTACCGTGCTCCTGGTCGCCGGTCAACGCCGACGCCAATCAATGCCGTGGTCAACACTGCCGCCA
>JAULKK010259035.1:0-15192 GCA_032355705.1 Rubia peregrina
ATTATTTTAGAAGCGGTGGCCTCATACGATACATGGATCTGGCATGCATTTTTCGGTATGGCGGGGGCAAACAATGATATAAACGTCCTGGACAAGTCACCATTGTTTGATGACGTCTGTGAAGGAAAGGCTCCACGTTTTCCTTATGAGGTGAACGATCACAGCTACAATCAAGGGTACTATCTTACAGATGACATCTATCTGAAGTGGGCGACCTTCATGCCCTCATATACGGCACCAAATGACCCCAAGAAACAAATTTACACACAGCAAGAAAGCTACCGGAAAGACGTTGAACGTGCTTTCGATATTTTACAAGCTCAGTTCTCCGTGATCCGCAACTCAACCCGATACTGGAATGTAGAAACGTTAAGGGATACCATGATAGCTTGTATCATACTACACAACATGATAGTTGAAGATGAACAAGATACGTACAGCTTGCAGGTTCAACCAGGTGATTACCACCAAATCGATGACTCTCCCTGACATTACAGCGCAGAGCAACATGCTAATCTACCGACTTTCAGGCAAAATTGGAGGGACGTGCGCAGCAGAAGTAAACATGACCAATTGAAAAATGACCTTACGGGACATCTTTACCGTCATTTGGGTGGCCAAAGTTAGGATGACATTACAGTTGCGTCATCTTTGTTTTCCGGTTTTCCATTTCTAACTTCAATTTTGTTCGTAATAATTGGTCAGACTAGATCAATTTCTCAATTTCATGTTTGTAATAATTGGTCAGATTAGATCAATATTTCAATTTCTAAATTGTAGTAATTGGCCACCGAAGACCGCAATTTTCATTATTCAAGTACTTTATGTAATTTCCCTAGTCTTTAAAATATGTTCTTGCGAATGTACTATTTTATTCATGCTTGTCAAAACAATGACACACGATTTTTTTGCTCCATTTCTATTTTTTCTCCACAACGACGGAATAAATATAAAATAACCAAAAACACAAATTATTTTAATATTTGGAAAAATTAAAATGTTTATTATATCATTAAATTGTACATTCAACTTATTTTAGTTGGACAATTAATTTAGATTAAATATTAATGGTGAAATTAATGAGTAGGATAGAGAAAATCAAGTGGGGTCCATGAATAGTGCTGAGTGGTCTCTTACCACTGTGAGGAAAAGAAAGGAGTGTCTCTTAGGTGGTCTCTTAATGTTAGATGGGAGAGAGAGATTGTGGAAAATAATATATAAAATTGGAAAGAATCCCAGAGGGGACTCTACCATTGCACTTGGCCTAACAAATCAAATCAAATCAAATCATCAACTTGACTTATTATAACACTAGCAAACCAAGTAGAGCGCAAGCAGATCACGCTATCGAACCGATGACAGCACCTCGCTAGACTGCCCAAAACCAACAACATGTAAAACACATATCAGGCAATGTTTGCATACAATTATCATGATAACCATGATCTACAAATCAATGGCCCACCATAGCCACAACGTCGGCCCTCAGGGACACGCCCTACGTGGATAAGTGCCACCTAGAATATAGAAAGAACGGACTTATAAAGAGCTGATGGACAAACGATCCCAGGTAAGAAACAACAACATAAATAACATTATCCATTACTCTCATATATGACGTTAGCATAAGATCCATAGCTTGGATCCAATCTGAGAGATTCTTGCAGGTGAAATAACTAAACATTCAATGCTGATGAGGGTCGCCACTATTATTCCGGGAGTCCAAGCCACATCACTAGCGCCATCTGTAAAGCGTTTACCTGTTACGTCAATATTGTTCTCTTTGGATCGTGGTGGAAACCAGAAGTAAGACGAGTCACCCGGAAAGCACAAAATGCTCAATACCACCTGCAACCAATCTATATTCACAGGGGAAACTGTTATCTAGGGCGAAGAAAACCAAAGAATCTAGAGGCGACACTGAGGCACGGTCTCTCCCACGGCTAAAACGGAAAAGAGGGTCTGCGCAACCTTTTTCGAAGCCAGTATAGAACAACTCTTTAAACAATTCGTCAACACCAACAGGAAATAGAAGGAAAATCTAGCGACAGAAGAAGGAGGGGAGCTGGAGAAACACGATTTTTATAGGTTCTACAAAAACCAAAATGAGGTCGAACATTACGATGTCGAAGATGAAGCATAACACTCTCTTTTAGTAGAAGAATTACAAAACATTGTGATGCTGACTGGTTCCGGTGGGATTCTCCGTTATGCTTCCTTGATTGATTAAGTGTACCATCGGTTTCTATAATTAAAAAAGTTATTGCCATACTCAAAAGCATAAGACCATATTATCTTGGTCAGTACAGGGCATCAGAGGTGTAGACCACTATATTGTGACAAATTTCCTAAGCATAGATCCCTCATTCAAACTGGTCCGAAAAAATGGAGGTTGTTCTCCCACGACAGGTCAGTAAGCCATAGAGAATAAGGCCAACACCCTTGTAAAAACAAGCATAATAAGAGAATTCATATATCCAACATGGTTGGCCAACCTAATCATGGTGAAGAAAGAAAATTCATGATAGAGGATGTGCATAGATTATACAGATCTAAACCGATATTGCCCAAAAATATTATTACATTTTTCTGAAGATTGACGAACTAGTAGAAGCAATCTAAGGATACAAAGCCATGAATTTTCGATAAGATGTCAAATGCATGTATTTCTAAAGGAATTTAACATTTCGTTTGTTATGTATTTATGGGTAGATTTCTAGGTTTAGATAGGTTTTACATAATAAGTGGTTTAGATGACCATTGTTGGTTTTCTTATCTAATTTCTTCACTTTGTATCATGATATGAGCCTAATGGATCTTTGTCCTTACGAGTGTCTAGATCTTGTTTTTGAGCTTATTTGTAGATTGCTCGTAAGAACTTTAAAGTAGATGAATGAAGCCCAATTTCAAAATTGGTAGAATACTGGAGACCATGAGTCAAAACGTGGTAGAAGATATAATGATCTAAGAAAATAAGCCAAGTCTAGAAGCATCGAAGAAATGCATGGGCCATGTAAAACACAAGAAAGTCCCATACGATGAGTCGTGCAAATTTACACGGTTCATTCACGAAGAACTAATGAAGAACAAGACCTGGCTGACAGGATGTGCAAATGTGCATGCCTCATGCACTTATAAGCCGGGAATCACAAACCCCAAACGACTGGCCGTGCAAATCGGCACGACCCATCCTATCAATTTGGTGAGTGAAGCCACCTCGATGAATGGAGACAAGTTCCAAGGGGATGAGGAGTGGTTTGTTGAAAGCGAAGAAGTTGATAAATAAGTAATTGTACATAATTCATCAAGGTATCTATCATCACCTCAACTCTTCTCGTATAGAACCAACTCCCACATTTTTGGAACCTTTAAAGGAGATAATAAAAAATCCAACCGAGTGTCCTAAGCTTCCAAACCACCAATCTCTTTTAAGGTCGACTCCACCTCTACAAATTATTCCTCTTGGGAGATTTCTACCCCGACCACTCCATTTTTGGTTACCTATGGTGATGGGGCACAAACCTTCACCATATGGATAACATTAGGGTCATGCCAACGACCTCAAATATATGAAGCTTCTAGGGAGGCAAGCCGAACCTTTTAAAATGTAGGTTATTTTTCATTAAAAAAGAGATAAAGAAACAAAGACCATCACCTTTATCATCCCAATCTTACCCCAAAACCACCACCACAATCACCACCTAAGCCATCACCAAATACACAACCTAGGCCTCACACTGGTTGTTTATTTGTGTGGATATTGATTAATGCTTGTTTAGCATGAATTTGTAATAGTTTGGCTTGAACTGCAAATTGGGGTATGATTTGAGGGCATTGAGGTAGGAATAATGCATTGGGAAGTGATTCTTGTACATTGTTTTGGTTACCTCCCTTTCTCTTGATATCATGTTTCTTAGGAATATGTGTTATACGTGTGAGGTAGGGAAAGATGTCCCATTGCATTGTGTTGTAGATATTTGTTTTTTTTGGTGTGTTTTCCTATTGTAGTTTTGTTTTTTAATACTATTACGCTTGGTGTGTATGTTTGATTTTTAGGATGCTCAGTTTTGGGGAAAACGAACAAGGAGGAATACTGAGAAAATGGGGTGAGGACAAGTCCAACTCATGGACCGTGTAGACATACATGGTCCGTAAATGCTCAAAGTTGCAAACAAGGAGGTCTAACTGAACCCCAACTCGCAGGCCGTGTAGACGTGCAGATCCGCGACACTCACACATTCCCCTATCTCCAAATCACCCGTATCTTTCCTACCACCCCCAAAATACCACCCAAACCCATTTACCATCAGCACACTTGAGACACACAACTCGAAACCAAAGAAGTAACCCTCTATTGTGATTCAATTCTTTATTCAATTTTTCGTGAATGATAGTTTCTTTGATTGGACTTGCTTAATTAGAAATTACGGGTAGTATATTGAAGTGATGGTATTTTTTTCATTAGTTCATGACTGTGAAACTAAGGGTATATTTGGTGTTCGTTTTTCATTGTGAGTGTTCTCTCATTTCTTCTCCTTACATATGTTTGAGATTGTGTATATGCATTGAGGACAATGCAAGATTTCAAGTGTGGACGAGGGGAATTAGATTATAATTATGATTTTTAGTTGTTTTTATGTAGCTAGTACCTTTTTAAAGAGAAATTTAAAAAATAACCCGCTAAGTTGAAAACTTGAAAGGGCGACTTAGGCAAAATTGGGAGTCCCGGATAGGTTGACATCCTAAAAGGGCAACATATGGAAAAGTGAGAGGCCAAATGGTGTGGAAAAAGGCAAGGGGTGAGCTTGAAAAAGAAAAATTCGTGAAGCGAGGATTAAAACTTGAGAGGGCTCCTAGGTAAAATGACAGAAAAGAAGAGAAATAAAAAAACTTTTGTGCTTCTCTTGGATTGTTTATTTTGTAGTTTTTTGGGTAAAGTAAGTTAGCGTCACATTTCATGTATACCTCACTCTTTTATGGTTTGTTGGTAATCTAGGACTAAAATGTTGGGTATTTTGGGAAAACTTTTGCATGCAAGTTTACGCTTAGGTATTTGCTTGTTCTTGTTCACTCAAGGACGAGTAAAAGTTTAAGTGTGTGGGATTTGATGAGACATCAAATGCATGTATTTCTGAAGGCATTTAACATCTCTTTTGTTATGTTTTCGTGAGTAGATTGCTAGGTTTAGATAGGTTTTACATCATGAAGGATTTAGATGACCATTATTGATTTTCTTATCTAAATCCTTCATTTTGTAGCCCAATATGAGCCTAATGGATCTTTGTCCTTACAAACATCTAGATCTTGTTTTGTTAGCTTATTTGTAGATTGATCGTAAACACTTTGGAGTAGATGAATGAAGACCAATTTTAAAATTTGTTGAAGACTAAAGGCTACTAGTAAAAATGCAGTAGAAGATAGAAAGGTGGAAAAAAGAAGCAAAGATTGGAAGCGTTGAAGAAGTGCACAGATCGTGTAAAGCTGCACGGTTCATCCTATCAGTCTCTGCCACAATATGGGCTTAGATGACGAGCCGTGAAAATCTCCATATCTCGTACATAATGAAATGATGAATAACAAGACTTGGTCGATGAGACGTGCAAATGTGCATGCTCTGTGCACTTATAATCCAGGAATCACAAGTCCCAGATGGCAGGCCATACATATCTACATGGCCCGTTAGATCAGTTTGGAGCGCAGCATCCCCCAGTCGACGTCTCGTGCACTACTGCAAAGATCGTGCCACGCTGGCACTAGGGTTTACACTTTGGATTTTTATAGCCCATTTATCCTACCCTATATGTATACCCTTCAACCTCCTAGGGTTGAGAAACTAGACTTAGTTTTCATTTAGTGTGTTAGGTAGGAAGGGAGGTTATGAGAATTCTCTTCAGAGTTTGTTCTCTTCTCTCTTCATTTACTTCTTAGATTTATGGCATTTATTCAAATTACTATCACAAATCTAATGTGAGTAGAGCCATTTATTTCTTGGCAAATATTTGTAAGCATGATTTGACATGATTTGTGAGACTCTTTAGATTCATCCAATTTTTCTAGGTTACAAATATCGTTCTTTATTTATAGTTTAATTTCTTATTGTGATTTATGCTATGAAATGTGTTAATATGCAAACTTGATTTATATTTATATAAAATATGCTAAGCTTTAAATTCTACTTTGAGAGTGTTGGATTATTGGTGCTATTATAGTCTTGTGAATACCGAGATGATATTTGCAATAGATTCTCCTTGTGAGTTTCGAGATAGTAATAGACAGTAATCTTAATTGGTTAGTCGTGCAAGGAACTGCATGTTTAGAGTAACGTACATATCGCGTTGATGTTATTTAAATCCTAACTGGAGAAACCCTAGTTTACCTCGATAATTGAGCTTTTTAAAAAAAAAATGTAGCAACTAGGATGCCATAAACTCTAGAGTTATCACGAGGTAGTGATGTCTTCTTTATTTTTAGGTCTAGGATGGGTGCTCACACTGGATCTCTGGGTTCTGTGATTGAGTTTTCTCCCGCATATAACTGTTGCGGCCTACACAAGGTATATTAACTTTTAAGCGGAGGCCTATTAGGACCAGAAGTGAGCTACAGGGTGGTCAGTAGAGAAGCGTACCCTAGCAAGTTAAATGGGAGGTGCGATGTTAAAGAGGGGCAGGACTACCTGTGTGGCAGATAGTGGGAGTTCCCTTGAACTTAACATCTCACACTATGTGATATAATATGAAAATAAGTTGATAGCTTCTTATATGAATAAGAGTCTAGGATCAAATCTATACATCGACCGTGTGATGCAAATAACCCTAAGATTAGTTATATCATAATTTATCTCATTTACTAGCATGATAGTAGTTGATTGTTCAAACATCTTCCACCCCCTTTATTAGTCCTAGTTATTCCTGACACACAATTGGCTTTAGGCACTTGTATCTCTATGGACGACTCTGGACTTGCCACTATCTACGTTTAGGATTAAGTTCAAAAGCAACATACAAATATCTACCTTTGATTTAAGAACATGTGGGATAATTAGAACAAACCCACGGGTGCAGGTCACCTTTCTCGATGTGTACAAATGATGTCACCAAATTCGGATAAAGTCAAAAGATGTAAAGAAAACAACATTCATAACATTTTTTGGCACGTTATGTTATGTTAGAATGCCTTTCGGACTGAAGAAGGCAGGAGCCACTTATCAGCTGACAGCCGACAAGGTATTTTCCCACCATGTAGGGCACACCATTAATATTTATGTGGACGACATGGTCGTTAAAATAAGAACTCTCAAGGAATTCCCACAAGAGTTGGAGGAAACACTCGTCACACTCTATGCAAACAAAATGATGCTAAGCCAAAAGAAATGCACCATTGGCTTAGAAGGAAAATTCCTAGGACTCAAAGTATCATCCAAGGTCATAGAAACCAAACTAGAAAAGATACAAGCCATACAATTTCTACCACCCCCCGGGCAAGTTAAACAAGTTCAAATACTCATTGGCTCCTTAGCAGAGCTCAATCGCTTCGCCTCAAAAGATGATGAGAAACACCTATCGTTCTTAGATGTCTTATGGAAAACATCCATGTTTGCATGAACAGAGCAATGCGGTAAAGCATAAAATGAACTAAAAAGGGAATCGTAACACCTGGCGTTTCTATCGACCCCTAAACTAGAAGAAACCATAGCAGTTTCAGCTCTTCCTATCAGCTCTGTTCTCGTGGGACAATAACATGACCTACCAATTCCTGTCCACTATGTTCTTCAAAGCCTCCTAGGCACATAGAATAATTACTCATCAATGAAGAAGCCGATCCTCACGCTCATTCACTCAGCCATGAGACTACGAATTTACTTCTAAGCCTATAAGATTGTGGTGTACACTTGCAAATATGTGAAGTAAATCCTTCATTATCCAAAAGCATCCGACCGCCTGATGAACTGGGTCATTGTGCTAAGGAAACATGAAACTAAATTCACCCCCGCAACATCCATCAATGGCAGAGAAGTAGAAAACTTCTTAGCAGATATGAGAGAATAAATACACCCTGATCTGGCTAGCTTAGAGCATGAAACATCACGTAAAAAAAGAAGAGGAGAAGTTCAGCCAAAATGTGTGGACACTCTTTGCTGATGGAACCTCGTCAAATGAAGGCTGTAGAACGGGCTTCCGACTGGTCTCCCTTGAAGGAGACGAACATAATACGGACTTCATTTCTAATTTTTTCGTACCAAAAATGTAGAATATGAGGCAAACTTTGGAAGACTAGATCTAGTTCTAAAGATGGACATACAAAGCGTCCACATCCATAGAAAATCCCAACTGGTCATCCATGAGGTGTTAGGTGACTACATTATTAAGGAAAGACAGTTGATCAAGTACCTGAAAAAAGACAAGATAACTCATTCACCGGTTTAAGTACTTCAAGATCACACAAATCCCACGTTCAGAAAACACAAAATCAGATGCACTAAGCAAATTTACGACCTTAGGATACATGCCACTCTAAAAAGAGAAATACGTCATCGTCGAGCTGGTCCCGACATGCAGTCCGATGATGGTACAGAGGTCAACCTAGCATTTGACTTGAGCCTGGACGAAGAAGGCCCAAATTTAATCCTGGATGGTAACTCTTTATAAGTGGACCAAGCGAGCCCAATACATTAATAGCTCTCATAGGACCAAACCCTAATACTTCTACCACAAGAAAACAAAACTATAACCCCACGTAGAATAGGCTGTCATATAAAAGTAGGTATGTCACATCATATTTTGATATTCTATTAATTTTAATATTTATTTAGAGATCATAGTAACAATATTGCCAGAGAGTTTTCTCCTCAGAATCCTCCGGGGGCTCTCTTTTGCAGGATACACTGGGAATTCCAGCAACACAAGTGCAATGTTGTCTCGGATATACATTACTCGCCAACCAAAACAGTATCCCACATACAAGAGGACGAACTCAATTAGATAGGACCCATCATAGAATACCTTGATCATGATCCCTTGCCCCAACAAAACCAAAGCTTTAAAAATCGAGCTCAAGGCCCCGTCATACATTTGCTCCAACAATATCCTCTACAAAAAAAATCCTCACAACCGAGCTCAGGTGCATCATGCCACAACAATATGCACTCATCATCAGAGACATGCATGATGGATGGTGTGGGCACATCAAGGCACACAAACCCTGGCCAACAAAAATTCTCCACATAGGATACTATTGGCTAACAATATTCGATGATACACCATATTCATCCAAAAATGAAGTATCTACCAGCGGAATGCCACGGTTACTCGGAGACCCCAGTCAGAAATAACAGGAGTCTACGCTGCATGGACATTAGATAAATAAGGAATAGAAAACGTAGGCCCATTCCCACCTGGTTTAGGGCAAGGCAAAATTCCTCTTTGTATCAGTTGATTGCTTCAGTAGGTGGATTAAGGTGAAGCCTCTCAATATGATAACATCCAAAGAAGCAATTTCGTTCATTTGGAAGAACAACGTATGCAGCTTTGGGATACCAAAAATGATCATCTCAGACAATGGAACACAATTTGCAATCGAAGCATTTGATGAGCGGTGTAAAGACCTAAACATCAATAAAAAAAACTCAACTTGGTAGCACATCCTCAGCGTAACGGTCAAGTCGAGGTCATAAACCAAACCATAAAGTAAAGAATCCAGAAGCGGCTGGAAGGAAAATAAGCAGAATGGGTGGAGGAACTACCAATTGTCCTATGGGCATACAGAGCCAACCCTAGAACACCAGCTTGGTGTATGATCATGAAGTTGTCATCCCCATGTAAATATTCTTTCCCAAGAACCATTAACTACGACGAGGAGGGTAACCAAGAGGACATGAGAGAAACCCCTTGATATCCTTGATGAACGAAGACAAATTTCTAACATTGGGGAGGCTAGGTACGGAAGACAGAAAATTCATGCAATAAAAAAGTTCAAACAACTACATTCAAGGTGAGAGACCTAGTTCTATGCAAAAAAAATCTTGCGGAAAAGGCAAGGAGCTATGACCCCACCTGGGGAGGCCTATATTATATCATAGAGGCATACATCTCCAGTGGCTACTCCTTGGCCTGGATAGACGAGACACATATCCTAAATCCATGGAACGTAACCAAGCTTAGGAAATACCACGTGTAAACCAAGGGTTTCAATATGGACATGTTGTACATAGGTCTTGACATCATAGTTGACCCGACTTTCTAGATTCTAGACACAAAATAATCGTGGGTGTACGTACATAAATTAAAAGATTTTTCCAATGGAAAAACAACGAGTATAGAAACAAGTGCCAAGCCCCACCCTTTGAATTAAGCAGAAAAATTACCTATGGCTTCACAAAATAAGGGAAATGCCCCACCATGTGAATTCAGTTGAAAATCACTCACAGCTTTGCAAAATTAGGGTGACATCTCACCTCACGGCTTAAGCAGAAAAATAACCCGTGGCTTTGCAAAATAAGAACAACGTCCCCCACCTTGTGGATTAAACAAGAAAATCACATGCGACTTTGCAAAATAAAGGCAATGCCTCATCCTGCGACTTAAGCAGGAAAATAACTCGCGGTTTCACAAAATAAGGGCAAAGCCCCACCTCGCTATTTAAGTGGGGAAATAACCTAAGACTTTTCAAAATAAGGACATGTCCCTCCCAACAACTTCTGTATAAAAATCACCTACGACTTCACAAGATAAAACGTCAAACCTAGCATATGACCCCACCAATCATACGAAATCCAAAACAATGATTTCATCTCGAGCCTATAAAACCAGATAAGCGGACAACTCACTTAGTGAAGAAAGAACCTCGGCGGAATATCACCTCATATCTATTGAACCAAATAAGCATACTTAAGTAAAACGATAATTTTCACCCACAACAATACAAACGAGACCACGACTCTGAAACATATGGACCACGATCAGCGAAGATCATGGTGATCACCATCTATAAATAGATTATCTAAATGCCAAGACACGTAATGGCATCTTTCCAGATACTATTCTTACATTGATTATACACTGACTTAGGCATCAGAGGTAGATCTCGTAGACTTCCCTGGGACTTTGTTCTACAAGTTTCACTGAGCTAGCATGGAGCATTGCGTGAATGTAAAGAATTATAACTGTCACATGACATAAAATAAAATCCTCGCACAATCTAAGAGGCTTATCATGGTAATTCTCACATAAGAAAATGTAGAACTAGAGTAGAAAAAGATATATGACCGCTATATAACAATAGCCCTACACTAAACTGAAATTGGTAAAACATGTATACTGTTCAGGCTCGCACAAAATGTAGTCAAGCTCTAAAATTTAGACAATACAACCTGGGCAGGTTTAAAATCTTAAAAGGTACAATTAGAAAATATCAAGAAATTTTGAACAGTGCGGAAGATGATAAACATACATATTAACCATAAATAGGCCCTAGACAAACTTCTGATAAACGGTAGGATAGATTTCATCCCCCCATTCTTGTTTACAATAATGCCCTTATGAACACCTCTATTATAACGGTTCGACAAAATAAGTGAAGCAATAACTAGATTGATACACTTGAAACGCCGAACCAATCTAAAAGAAGCATATGCAGCTGATAAGGTCAGGACCACCGCCTGCTTTGTATGTCTCCTCCTCCCAAATATCATTTGTGGTGGAGCTGGGCAACGAAGCCCATACTAGTTCTTCTTCATGTCGGCTTGGCGAGTTTCATATATAGCGTCGGAGGTTTTACCCCCGAATACAATCAGAGAGATTCTTCCAAATGAAACAACCCAGCATTCAACGCTGATGAGGGTCACCGCTATTATTCAAGGAGTCCAAACCATATTATGCTGGTTTCAATCCGAGTTTCAGTAATTGTGGGTTTCAATGGGGTTTGCTTAGCAACTTGACCATATGTTGGCTACAGCAATTGTAAACCTGACCATTTTCACATCTAAATAATTATACATCAAGTTAAAATAATTAAATATCAAAATAAAATGAAAAAAATTCATATGAGACTGTCTTACCATAACTTATGGTAAGACGAGTGATTAAGGAAAATTTAAATAAAATTCCTTATATCTTTAAACAATTGTGTTTAGATCATCCGTCTTAACATAAGATTGAATGAGACTGTCTTACACAAATCTTTTTCAGCAAAAAAGTTAAACATCAAATAATAATACCAAAATACACAATAAATTATAATAGTTTAATATCAAATAAAATTAGTAATATAAGTAGTTAAAATAAAAATATACTGACATCAAATAAAAAGTTAAAATACACATCAAATTTAAATAGTTAAACATCAATAGAATACTAAAATGCACATCAAAATTAATACAGATAAACATCAAAATAAACTAGCCAAAAATCAAATTGAAATATACAAACTCAAATATAAACACTAAAATACACATCAAAATTTAAATATTAAAATTACATCAAATACACATCAAATAAAAATAAATAAATAATAAATAAAAAACTAAAAATACACATCAATTTAGAATAGTTAAGCATAAAATCAATACACTAAAAATAGTAATTAAAATACCGAAACATACAATAATTTTTAAACATTAAAGTGCATATCAAAATGTGACACTTATATAGGGGAAAAAATCAATATTGAAGTTTATAAAATCAATTCAGACTATTAAATATCAAGGCATACATTAAATAAAAACCTCTATTTTTAGTTAAATATTTTTTAAATTCTCTTTTCCTATTTTTCAGTATTAGTTTACCTCAAAACTCTTTATCCTCTATTCCTCACACCTCAGTGGGATTTTTTTTTTTGACAGCCACTGATATATTAATAAGCATAAGAAGCATTACAAAGTGTTCTGCCCAACGTAATGGCTACAACCCGTTCATCACTAATTAGATTACATTACTTTAATACATTTAAAAAAACTAAAGTTCTGAGTCACATGTAGAATCTGATCCACTATGCCCTTGATTTCCAATGTGTTTGATTCTGGTTTCGCCAATGATGGTTCCAATAATGAAGAATCTGTGTAGATCATCATTTTTGAAAGTTGTCTTCTCCTTGCTGCTTGGATTGCTCTAAAGCAAGCCTCTACTTCATTTTTTAGAGGTGAAATTGCTACAAATAAATCCGACCCTTTTTGTGTTTATACTATCCTTGGACTGGGATTATATATGACCTCCTTGGGATTTGGGTTACCCATTTTCTTCTTCGACTTATTACTTCACACAATAAACATCCAACAATGAAATATTATCACCAATTACAAGCAATGACGAGCACCAACATCATCGAGGTAAAAAACTATCGACAACTGAAGAAGACAATGACCACCATCGAGAGTTTACAGCAAATACAATCACAAACAACGACCACTACCACGGAGCAACACCAATGACATTTACACCCGTTAACAAATGTCGAAGACCACCACCACCACCGACCGTGAATGACAACCACAACAACCATCGACTATCGATATTGACCACGATTGCCCCGACCACCAATGTCAATCACTACGTATACAACCAATCATTGACCATGACCACTAACACCCTAACGACCGAGCCGATCAACACCACCACCAACTGCTGACAACTTCAACCACCACTACCACTTTTCACCGATCGCTGACGATATCGACTTTCATCATCATTCTCTCTCAATTGAACTAAACAAGTACAAAGAAAATGAAAGGGAACTTAATTTCCTTTCATGATTTGAACCAGCCAAAGAGGGAAATCACTCTAGTTTCCTTTGTTTTTCCCATAATTTTGTTGATTAATTTCTCTTTCATTAATGTGTACAGAACGATTTCCTAGCACATTTTGTTATTTAATCAACCAAAATTACAAAGTATGATATATTATGATTTTCGCTTATTAAAATTGTTTATGATAATAAAATGTGCGTTCAACCGTATAAAAAATGACTCTTATAAAAGGATTAGGTTGCATATTTTCACAAATAGAATTAGATTATATAGCATATACTTGCTTTAAATTATATTGAGTTAAACTTTTTCAAGAGCTGGATAAAGCAAATAGAGACAGGAAAAACAGTTGGGAAAAGACGAGGCAAACAACTTTAATCAGCTGATCCTGAAAATCGAAGGTGCGACTTCCCATTTCCAGATGTACCATTAAAGTTCAGAGGAACATATGGAATACATGGATCAGTACTTCCATCTCTTTCCTTTATTATATGTTTCCTAGAATCACTTGTTACACTAAGACAAAGCTCCACCTGTATTTCCACTTTCTACCTAGGTTTCGAAATTTTGAATTCCCCTCCCATATTTTTCCACTTTGATTACTCTTCTCTAGAAACAACAAATTACTTTATTAATTGATGCAAGTATAATGTTAATTCATGATCTATATATGATTGTAGCATTATGAGTAAAAAAAGGTAGTCATTATTTCAACTACCACCCATGTTCTTCTCACTTATAGAGTGTATTTTTGGGCATCATGAACATTTTTCTTAAATTCCGAATTCTTTGGGGAAGAAGTTTCAATGTCAAATTCAGACCAATGCCAAATTCAAAGAAAGTTTATTCGATGTGAGTATTAATTGAATGAATAGAATGGTTGAATACCATGGTATTTTCATGGTTCGATCACCGAAAGATCTCTCAGTAATGTGCCAAGGCAATTATCGGAGGGCCACATGGCCATAAACGTAATTAATTGAACTTTTGAAATCCATCAAACTACAAACAAAGGCGAGATAATTGAAACTGTAACCTTCTCAAAAGCCAATGTGGTAGCTAACCATGTTTTGTACTCTGATCCCATGGTGATAGTTGTTGACATCGAAGGTGCCTTGGCGAAAAGTGCCTTCCTGGATAGCGGTAGTGTGGGGGGAGGTCTTATTCATTGTCTGCTTTGACCGATTAAGGCTTGGCATGAAATATTTACGAGGCTTTGATTACAGACCTGAGATTGCCCAAAGACTAAGTCGTATAACACTTGCAGATATTCAATGGCTCGCAAATAATGGTTCAAGAAGTCAAGAAGGATTATGTAAAATATAATTGTGTGATTATATTGATCGCAGAAAGCCCCTATATATAGGGAAAATAAAAAAAAACAAAGGCCAACAGAAATGGGAAAAGGAAATTAACTAATCTTATATGGAAACGGATTCTATTCTAAGCATATTTAG
>JAULKK010259142.1:0-15190 GCA_032355705.1 Rubia peregrina
TTCATGAACTTCTTTCATGATTTCACCCTCTTGCAATGGTCCTACACACTTTATCCATGGAGATAAGAAACCTTTTTTGTATAAGATTTCCCCTTCATAAAAATAGCCGTGAGATCGCAATTTCAACTTTCAGGCTTATATCTTGTCTGTTAGAAACTTTCCCATTGCAAAGTAATTTTTTAACAGTGTCATCTCTTATTCTTCCTGGATCGCTGACACAGTTGTTATTACTGTACTTCTGACTGGAATGACCTCTATTTTCACATTCTTGTGTCCTATCAACGAATCAAATCTAGATATCACCGATTTGGTCAAGGCACCTGCCTTTGTTTTTTCACTTCTCGATACATGCCGAACATCAAAGTATTCGCGTTGAGCAATGAGCTGACGAACTCTTCTTAGATAATTTATCAACTGCTCTTCTCACACTTCTTAGTCTTCCCGTTGCAGGACTACTATCTGTGAATCGCTAAAGCACTTAACACTTTTGACCTTTATTCTGATTGTAAGGTCTAAGCCACATATTAGTTCTTCATATTCAGCTTCATTGTTGGTGAGTGGAAAGTCAAAACGAAGTGAATATCTATGCTCCCATTCTTCTAGATTAACCAGTAGTAGTCAACGAACAGTTTTCACACTATGTCTTCGCACTAGGATTTCCCTTTGTCGATTCCAAGATTTTGTTGCATATTTGCCTTCGTGCATCTGCACTTGTCATCTCCACAATGAAATCTGCTAAGATTTCAGCCTTTATTGCAGTTCACGGTTGGAACTGTATCTCTTATTGCTCAAATTCAAGAGCCCACTAGGTCAGTATACCAGATGATTCAGGCTTGCTTAGAATATTCTTGATTGGGTAGTCAGTATAAATAAAGATGACATGACTCTGGAAATAAGTTCGTAATCTCCGTGCTGAATATACCAAAGATAAAGTTAGCCTTTCAACCGGCAAGTACGCCATCTCTGCACTTTACTGTATTCTACTGATGTAGTATAGTGTACTTGTTTTTAGCCTTCTTAACACATCAAAACTGAACTTACTACATTTTTTTAAATTACCAGGTACAGATATAGATTTTCTCCAGGGATTGGTGACTTCAATGTCGGCAATGCTTGGAGTTGTTCCTTCAATGACTCATACGCTCTCTGGCTTTCATCTTTCCAGCTGAAAATTTTGACCTTCTTAAGGACTTCAAAGAGGGGGAAATATTTCTCAGCTGCATTTGAAACAAATCTACTAAGCGATGCTAACGATCCCATTAATATCTGCACTTCCCTAACTGTTCGGGGTTAAGGAAGGTCAACTATCACTTGTATTTTTCTGGATTAGTCTCAATCCCCTTGGAGGATACCTTTTATCCAAATAATTTTCTCATGCCTACTCCGATTATGCATTTCTTAGGATTAAGATTCATACCAATCCACTGAACGTATCTAAAATTTCTTTCAAGTCTTGCGCAAAGTTTCATATCCTTTTGCTCTTGATAACCATGTCATCAACATATGCTTCCACATTTCATCCTATTTGATTGCGAAATGCATTGTCGACTACTCTCTGATATGTTTCTCCTGTATTTGTTTTAGGCCAAATGGCATTTTCACATAGCAAAATATTCCTAAGCTCGTTAAAAGGCCATTTTTTCCATCTTCTGAGTTCATCAGTATTTGGTGATATCCCTTATAAGCATCCAAGAAATCTAGGGCTTTGTAACCTGAATCTCTTCTATTGGCTGATCAATTTTAGGCAAAAGATAACAATTTTTTGGCACGCGTTATTTAGATCAATGAAGTCTATACGCATTCCCCATCCTACGTCTGCCTTTTTTTTTACCATCACAAGGTTTGCTAGCCACTTTGGATAGATTACTTCCTTTAGAATACCAGCCTGAAGCAATGTCTTAACTTTCTCTTTGATCGCTTTCTGTCTGTCACTAGCAAAACTTCGTTGCTTTTGCTTGGCTGGCTTGACCAAATAACTAATATTCAGAGAATGAGTAGCAATTCCTGGGTCGACTCCTCCCATGTTCTGTACTTTCCATGAAAATGTATCTTTGTGACTTCAAAATATTTCTATAACCTTTTCTTTCTCAACATTTGGAAAATGCTTTCCTATTTTGATACACTTAGAAGTGTCTTCGTCATCCAAAGTAACAACCTCCATTTCTTCTCCCAGATATATTGTAGTCTCTGATTTCCTGAGCAATCCACTATGTGAGACAGTGCTAACCATTTTGCCTGATCCACGTTTCTTCCTGAATTCATGGCAATAACCATGTACTGTCTGGCTATTTGCTGGTTTCTCCCTATTGTTGCAATTCCTGTTGGAGTCAGGAACTTCATTACTAAGTGGTATAGTGACCATATCACCTTTGATGTATTCATCCAGGGCCTACCAATGATGGCATTAAATGGACTTGGTGTATCCATGACCACGAAGTTACACATGATTGTACAATTTCTATCATTTTCACCTATGGTAACAGGTAACTGTATGTTACCCAAAAGCGTCTCTGCTCGCCCCGTAAATCCTACAAGAGAGGATGTGGACTTCTTTAGATCAGCCCGCTTGAACCCTAACTTATCAAAGCAAATAGGATTTCAACTGCGCTCCCTCATCTATGAACACTCTATGAACCGTGTCATTTCCATTCTTAGCGATAATGCCATTGGGTTATTGTGAGGCAAAGCGTTGGGAACTGCATCCTCTTCGCTAAATATGATTGTCTCGTCTAAACAAAATATCTTCTCAGCAGGCTCTTGTGGTGGAGAATATCTAGCCTTGGCTTTCCAGGCATGATTTGATAGGGTTTGAGTTGATCCATGTATCGACATGATTACTCTTTCTGGGGCCTCACCCGCTATGTCTCCTTCATAATCCACTGCCGCTGTCATCTTTTGATTCTTGCTCTGTGTGTTCTCTATGCATTGGTTTTTTTGCTATGGGGATCCCTGCTTTGTTGGCTTCGTTGTATTGGCTTCCTCCATCTTCTTTCTTGTACTGGATTAGATAGCCATTCCTCAAATTCTCTTCTATTTTCCTTCTCAAGTCTCTGCAATATTAGATGTCATGCCCACAGTTCTTGTGTAAGGTACAATAGTATTAACTGAATCTCTTGTCTAGAGGAACAAACATTGGTGCAGGTTCACGAAATAACTTTCTGTTTGCTTGCCAGATTTCTTTTCGTGACTTCGTCAAAGGAGTTTCTTGAAGCGTCATTTGAAAGGGATATTCCCTTTCCATTTCTTCACGAAACCTCTCAGTGTACCCTCAATTATTCGTTGTTCACCTCTCTTCCGCTCTATCTTGCAGTTATTTGCTTCTTCAGTTTGCACATACTGTTCAATCATTTTTCTTCGTGAGCTCCTTGTAAAATTCTCATGATCGCATGCCTCCTGTAAATGCACCCAACAAAGATTGGAACTACAGACCGCAAACCCACAGGCTTTCAGTGATGAACCAATTATGGTGTTCTGCGAGACTTTCATCACTTTCCTGAGCTATGTTGTTTAGGTTCGCTATTATTTTGGTAAACCTTTGCTTCTGATAGAAGTACCCCAAAAACAAATTTGACAACTGTGACCAAGACTTAATACTTCTGTCTTGTATCGTACTATGTAATCTTCATTCCCAATAAGAAGATAGGGAAAGCCTTGCATACTAACTCGACTTTCGCATCGGGAAATCTCATGTTTTTGCTATAGGAACGTAGGAATCCTTAGGGTCTATTTTCCCATCATAGATATTAACATGCAAAAGTATCTTGAAATCCTTTAGCATCTTTAAATTGTGAAGATGCGGTGCCAATGGTTACTTATCTACATCATCTTCTGCCACTATATCCTTTAACTCATCTTCATAATTCAGGTTCTCATGCTTTTGATTGTTTTAAACTTATTTTTGGGGATTTTAGCTTGATAGTGGCTAAGAATTGATTGTACAGATGTTCTCTATTGGCTTCTAAGTAAGTTGCAAACGCTCTTATTTCCTTTTCTTGATTTGCGTTAGGAGATTCTACTTCGTCTTCGTTATCTTCCTTACTATGCTCCTGCTATTACTAGAAAGATGATCTTGATCTTGGCTGGGATGCATGCTCTTATTGCGCCCAACTGTCCGTTCTTGTGTATGGTGATTCTGGCTTCTTTCACTTTTGGTGAACACCATTGTTTACCTTGAAGGGAATGAAGGACTAAATTCCTTTTCATCCCCACAGACGGCGCCAATGATGTGGTATTCCGGATTAAGCAAAGAAACTGTTATTCACCGTATATCATCTCTTCCCGCAAAACAGATCCCAAGAATAATTACAGGGAAAATGCTTCCACGATCAACTCAGTTCTCTCCTTCAGAGAATCAAAATTTCTAAGTTTAGTTTTACTTACCTTCTTCAGTGTTGCTTTCCTTGTATTTATAGATGTTCGCAACCGTGGTTCCACATTGTTAGCATATGAGATTGTGGGTTGCATCATGGTCCCTACAATCTCGGTCCATGGTTAAATGTGGTTCCGTCTTTATCAATTTATAACCGAGTCTTTCTAAAAGACTCCGCCTTTTTCAGTTCGTTATCTCTATCCGCATTTAAGTCATGGGCTGGGCCTAAAGATCAACGACCTTTGATTTGTTGGCTAATGATGTGTTCCATGTGCTATGTATACACCACATTCCTTAATTTAGCAGTATCATGACACCTATGACAGACTGTATAACGGGTAAGAGCTTCGTGTGGACTGAGGCATCAAAGGCAACTTTTATGTTGATCAAAGAGAAGCTAACCACTTCACCAATTTTGGTTCTATCAAATTTTGCGCAGGCGTTTGAGCTACACACCGATGCTTCTAAGGTGGAAACACTACTACAAACTAAGGCAATAGAACACTTTCCTTACAAAACTTATTAAAAATACTACAATAGATTATAAAGTTTTCTTAAACCTTTGAAAAGTGTAACATAAATATTGAAAAGTGTTAGCTAAATTTTAAAACGTTTACATTAGATCTAATGCAAGTTGCCCCCTATCTGTTTCACCGATATGACAACCGAAGTCGCAAATTCGTGGTGGATTTCCCCATGGTTCAAAACGACGTCGTTTCAAAATGTTTATATATATGGTGACCCACCTCAGAATCAATTCAAACACAAACACTTTCAACTTTCCCTCAAATTCCAATGTTTCCCATCCCATCTTCTTCCCTCATCCATTAGGTAAGTTTTCTCACTTGATACAACTTGTTCAAGTATTATCTTGTTTAATTTGTTTTTGTTTAGGTGTGTTCAATGTGTTCTTGTAAGCGTTTGTCTTTTTCTAAGTTGTATAGCGTTTGTTTTTGTGAACTTTGTTTATGATTAATGTTAAGTTACTTCTCCCACTATACATTCCTTCTAAGTTTCATATTTTGGGTTATTGTGTGGGTATTATCCAATGGTTAGTTTGAATCTGCTGATAAGAATTCTCATTGCATGCTGTGTTAGTCACCTATCGATTACCCCTCATATTTATCGACGGCTGATCGATGTCTACGTGTGATGTCGGTAAGTTGTCCATCGTGATGTTCATTTAGGGTTTAACTTTAAATGTGGAGTCGGTAACTTGTCAGTTTGGTTGTTCAATTTGACCGACCATCACTCAAAATGTGGCTAATGTCGCACATTCTTTGATTAATCCCCAGAGAACCGAATTACTTTTAAAAGTTACTAATTAGTATCAATAATTTAAAATTCAGGAGTCATGGCTGGCAATGGTTCATTAAGTCGGCCCAATTTCGAGGTGAGCTCGGTTTATATTAAGTAGACACACATATATATACATATATATGAGCTACAAATTTATTTTAATTGCTAATTACTTATGTTCAAAATTATTAAAATACACAATTTCATTCTTTACAGCTTACCGCACAACATAGGCCCCAGAGTCTTTGGTCTTTCCTCTTTACAAACACACTATGTCATTGGATAACCGCCGTTTGAGCTGCACCTTGAAACAATTGAACTTCGTGGTTAACCATACCTTGGTACGACCTACATCTAATTTTTATTCTGGTTTAACGTATTTTAAAAATCAACGCATGTATGGTAACTATGTTTTTATATTTTTGATTCAGTACCTCTCGGTCGACATGGTAGTACGCCTACCAAATGGCAAGACCCCAGTTGTCTTGAGGCGCTACGGAAGATAGTGGCACATGAACTACTCGAGAAACAGGAAAACCAAGGCCCTGTCCCCAAAGGGTTTTGTGGAGTTTCTCAGTGGCAACCGCCTGTGCATTGGGGACACAGTAGTCTTCGAACTGTTAGATGCTTCAGGGCTGATAGTGTTCAAGGTCGTCATCATCCGAGCTTCATGAGTTTTTTTGACTTCTTATTTAATTATCATTTTGATTGGAACAAAAATAATTTTATTTGGAATATTTGAGCAATGTTGTTTTGGGGAATATCAATTAGTTCATTGGGAATATTTGAATGATAATTTAATTTTTGTGTGATTATATGCACTAACAATTTTGTTATTTGCATATCCATCAGTTGTTCCCGTAAACATGTTTCAATCACTTTCAAACAAGCGACTTTTTTTACCCAATAAGGTTTTTCTAACTATTATCCAACATCATCCGTCCTTCGAATCTAACATCGATTATAGCGACACATAATGCGAGAGTGGCCATTCTTATAAATCACCATATGCAAAGTCGCATACCCTTCAGTTGCTACATTTACTTCGATTTCATAACTTTTTTACTTCGGCTATAAAATAATCGAGTGATGGAGATGCCAAGATGACTACCACCATAAATGAAGACATTTCACGACTTGATCAAACATTCAAGGGTTATGTTCAGGATTTCCAAAGTGACATGGCTGAACCGATTACAAGGTCAAGAATGTAGATTAGAGATGCTCCATTGAATGCTTTGATAGATCAACTTTATGATGAAGAACTCAAGACTAAATTGGCTAGGGCTTGGATTAATTATTCAAGCTTGTTGATAAACTGAAGACATCATGAAGAACGCTATACTCTTTTTTCCCTCGGGTTTTAACGGGGTATTGTGATCTTTGTAAACTATTGTAACATTATTTTATTTCAGTCCATAGCTCAGCCATGCGGGCTTCTAAAGAGCTATTATTTTCGACCCAGTCCATTAGGGTTTAAAAAATATTGTGTTTTATTCTGATGAGACTTATATTTTGTAAGATTACATAAGGTAATATTCTTCAAGGTGACTTGGAGAAGAATTCGAGTATATTACATTTATTTTTAGTTCTATTTAGATACGGTTTTAGCTTCTAAAAGCTTCCATAAGTTGATTCAGTTTCCATTTGTGATTAGGGTTTTCGGCCGAGATTTACCCTAAAAGTAGAGGGGTTGGCAGAGTTGTTCCTCACCTTTTTATCAATCATATATTCATAATTTTGAGATCATTCTCTGTGCTTGCGAGCTTTTTTTCTTAATCATACAGGTTAATTAAGTATCAATAACCTTTTGAACTAATCCCGCGGGCTAGTTAGAGAGCAAGTCGAAATCAAGAGTACCCCAAGGGCTAGAATCTTGAATTTTGTGCGGGATACTAGGGTTTTGCGAGGTCCTCATTTTGTCAAAGATCTAAATTCCCCAATCTAGAGTCTTTGCAAGGAGATTCATATCATCGAGGTAATAAACCTACCTTTTACCTCGATTTTTCTCTAACTAAAGTAAATGATACTTTTTACTTCATTCTTTAAAATAACCGAGGTAAAAAAATTTACCTCGATTATTTCAAAAAAAAATTATAACCGAGGTAAAATGGGTGAACTAATAGGTCATTTTTCTTGCAGTGAGAAGTTCGTTTAGAAGTGTAGGGTTTAGGCTGGTTCGGTTACAATCATGTTTTTAATCGGAGCACATGGTTCAACCCATTTCAAGTGGTCAGCCTGGAGGTCCTCTTGATATGATGTCTCTGCCTGTTGTGAAGGAAATCCGATAAGGTTTAAATATTTTGTCTCTGGATTGCGGCGAGCTGCATCAGACGGTGCATGAGAACTTGGTCCAAGCTAACTCTACGCATAAACTGCATGCATACAGGTCTCGCAGGAAGGTAAATTTTTAGGTTAATGATTTTGTATGTGCTATTCTGACTAAGGAACACTTTTCGGTTGGCGATTACAAGAAGGTTTCGACAAAGAAGATTGGTCATGTTGAGATTGTCGAGAAGACCAATTACAGTTAGTGGAAGTTTTACAAATTTTTACTCTCTCCAAGGTTCAATTCTATCTTGATGCCTAAACCCTAGTATTCTTCCAAGAATCGATAAGTTTTAGAAGAAGTTTCTTTCCTAGATATTTTTGTGAAATTCAATGGTTGGATCTTTGTTACTATCTTTTGCTACATCATATCTGCACTAAAAATTGAGGTTATATAAGCACTTATTAAAAAAAATAGGGGTTATGTAAGCACTTTTTTTTTCAATTTGAAAACTTACTAAATTAAGGGTAATTTTGTCTTTAGAAATCAAGCAACACCGAAAAACTTTTCGTGAACGCTGGTTGCAGATGACAGAATTATAATTTCTAAAATAAATGTCAATCTTGAGTGTATCTGTACTTTCAAAAAACTATAACTCATATCAACATTTACTTTTTTTTTAAAACATATCAATATTTACAAGTTAATTGGAGTAACTCAAGTATTTTCTCCATATTTAAAAAAAGAAAAGAAAGAACGATTTTCTCCTAACTTCTTATACTCATGGTTGAATTCGAAATGAAATGTACGACTAGCGAAATCGCGGGGAGAATAAATTCTTCTGCAAGGCTTTTGATCGGTTTAATTATCAATGAAGTACTCACTATATCATTTAAGGATGACAACGGAACGGAGCGGGCGCGAAATATGTTACCTCCAAAATCATGTTCACCTAACATTTTTATACTCATACATGCCTCATTACTCATGACGGATACAACTTTGAAATCCAATCACATCCCATCCCATCAGGTGTTATTTAAAATTCACCCCTCCCCATCACCCACTTGGATATTCATACTCATTTCAAATCTAGTTTACTACTCCTATCAATATCTCCAAAAACACCTAAAATTTTACTTTAAAATAATAATTTTAATATTAAAAATTCAATAATTGTTTGCATAAAAATATTATAGGTAAGATATGTGAATTATGGATAAATAATAATGTATTATATATTAAATTAGTGAGTACATATAGGGTCTAGTGGGGCAGGGCATGGATGGGGCGGGTATGAACTAATATCCACGCTCGGGGCACTACCCATGGTGGGTACCATTTTCATATCCATACCCTCCCCAACCCCACCAAAACTACCTCCATACCCGCCCCATTGGGGCAGATGCAAGGCGGACCTCCAAAAAAAATCTGCCACACTGTCATCCTTACTTCATACCCATTGTACTCATCCCACTTATATCTTCAAAAAGGCTAAAATTCAGGTTTTATACTAACTTTTATATTAAAATTTATTAAATATATTTACATGAAAATATCATAGGTAAGATATGTGCAATATAAATAACTAATAATTCACTCCATATTTAATTAGTGGGTATATAGCGAGCTTAGTGGAGCGGGGCGGGAATGGGATAGGTATGCAATATCAACGTCCGACTCACTACCCATAGCAGGTATGATTTTTATACCCATACTCGCCCCACCTCTACCTAAATTACCTCCATACCCGCCCCATTGGGCGGATGCGGGACAGACCTCCACTAAAATCCACCCCACAGTCATTCCTAATATCAGTTCAAATTGCACCTCACTTTTTCAGGGTCTTTGAAGATTAATCTCTCTTTCCCACTATAAACTTCTTATTTTCCTTTTTAGGACGTCCCACTAATAACTTCCTATATCTATTCTTTTCATTTTTAGTATGATATATGTTCCCGAAATTTTTAAATTACCTTTAATTAAAATCTGAAACTACCATTTTGTCAGTCAAGAGTTGACCCATTCCTAAATTAATTGTACAATCAAACTTAAAAAATTGTGTCGACCATGTGATGTGGGGTAAAATCCATGCACATGTCAGTTTTCCTTAATATTTGTTCCCATTTTCTTTCGGAACTTAAAAAAGGGACGGAGGAAGCATATTTTACTATCGATATCTTTAACTACATGTAATAGCAGGCTGGGGCTGGTGGATTTTTTTTACATTATATTTCCCCTATCAAGGGGGTTGGTAAATTTATTTTTAGAATTACTTTCAGTAGATTGACGTAATTTTCTTCTTGGTGGGAACTAACCCACTCCAGTTCCTATGTGGTTCCGTCCCTTTTAATAGTACTGTATAAAATGTTGATATTTTGAAAATAATTATTTAGATAAATTTATAATATTTCATATAATATTTTTATTGATATGCTAATTTAAAAATATGGTCAAAATTCATAAACTTTGATTTAAAAAAATTAAGGGTGCATTTTAATTTAGAAAAAAAAATAATACGTGCATTTGACTTCACCGAAATTCTGAATTCTAATGCAATATAGATAAATGAAAAATCCAAAAAGAAATGCGTTTCTGCATTTTTGTTTTTTAAATTGATTTACTTTTACCGGCCAAACGATTAAGACGTGGGATAGCGAAGGCCGGTGGAGAAGGTGGGGCAGCCGACAATACATGCCTTACAAACATTCCCCACGAACATACGCAACTTAATTTCTCTTTTTTAGAAAATTAGTTAAACTATAAAATCCAAATTGACATTACGTCCGAACTAGGCCATGGAAAACAACAAAAGGCAGCAAAGCGCCCTGTCAAAAGGGAGAAATCCTTTCATGAGATCGGTTTTCAAAATTTATGGTGAAGTGAGAGATTAAATAAAATTTTGAGTCATTTTGAAAATTTTATTTTATTTTTAAATGAATGAATTTAAACTCTTTTTATTAAAGAAATACCACATGTATGATGGGGGTTTGGAAGACCCCTACCCATTTATTAATAACTAGTGGAGTACCATCGCATCATTAATTAAAATATTGAGATTACGTTTTACTAATTTTTTAAAAGTTTAGTCATCTAAGAAAAATTATATGAGTTATGAAGTGAAATAATTAATTTAGTTAGAAACCGTTAAATATTGAATACCATAAAAATTAATTATTGGAATAATATTTCATTCAATTTTTTTGAAAAGTAATTATTTATGTGTTGAAATTCCTTTTTAAAAGTTACCATAATTATATGCATCTCATTGCAATAAATAAAAGTAAATGGCAAATAACCTTATTAGTCTCACTAATTATAAAATATACTCATTTAATAATTAGTCGGTTTAAAACAAGATTTTTTCATACATTAATAAATAAATAATATGTATACAGATTTCTATCAAACGTACTATATCATTGTATAATTTTTTTAAAACATTTTGTTATTTCAGATTATGTGTTTCTTTTGGATTTTCTTTAGTGAAATAAATATATATTACAATAAGATATTTATGGTTTTGAATATATAATTAGAAGTTATATATTTTAACAAGTTATGATTAATTATATATAGTAAATAATTAAAATCAATAACAAATTATAATATTATTATGTTAACAACTTATAATTGATTATATATAGTAAAGAATCAAAATCGGTGATATATTTAATATTAGTATGTTATTTTTAGACAACTTGGGTTTAGATCAGTCAAAATAATTTCAACATCCTCGATTGATAGTACCATCCAAAAGCAAACAATTTCTATTATATGGTGCTTGAGATAAAAATAAAGGTGCAGGAAGAGGGGGACTTAGGCTCCGTTTGACAGAGATTTTAAATTATTGTGCTTATAAGCAAAACACATTTTAGCGTTTGGTAAAGTACTAAAAACAGGTTACTGTGAAAGCAGAAGCTATTTTGGGGAGAAAAGCAGAAGCTGGTCTCCCCCTGCTTTCGAAATAAGCCACATTTACTTAAAAGTACAACTCTGCCAATGGCATGAAGAGTCTTTTTACGACTATTGGGAGAGGTTCAAGAGACTTCTTGCAAGCTGTCCATACCATGGCTATTCAGATGGAGATCTAGTGTATTACTTCTACAATGGTCTTCTAGATCAAGACCACCGGCTAGTGATGGAAGCATGTGGTGGTTCTCTTGGGACCAAATCCGCTATAGAGGCCATGAACCTTTATGAAGAAATGGCGGAGGAATCAAGAAACTTTAGCTCGAGAACAGATTTGCAGAGAAAAAATCTCCACAATGCCGGTGCATCTTCCAACCATGGGAAGCTTGAAGACCAGGTGAAAAATTTGACTTCAATGGTCAAGACATTGATGAGCCAGGCTGAGGCAAAACCACATGTTTAGTCGTGTGAGATTTGTTCTTCTCTACATCCTACAGACTCGTGTCCGACTATGCAAGATGACTACATGGAAGAAGTGAGTGTTATGGGCTACCAAGGAGGTCAAGGGTACCAAAACCAAGGGTACCAGAATCAAGGGTATCAAGGATACCAAGGAGTCGGGGGTTACCAATACCATCCTTACAATGCGGCTAACAAAGTGCATCCAAACCTTTGTTATGGGAATGCACAAGGCAACCAAAATGTCCACCCTTACCTCCCCCTCAACACCCTTACTGGTCACAACAACAACCTTACCGGCCACATCAACCGTAATATCCAAGACTTGGTGATAAACCCCACAATCAAGGTGAGAGTCTGGGGATGTCAAACCAAGACATCATGCAGGCCATTGGAAAGTTGACGATGTGTGCTGACAATCAAGGGAAGCACCAGGAGAATACCTACTCTAGCATTAAGAACCTAGAGACGCAAATGAGCCAAATGGCTCAAATCTTGAGTCGGATGGAAGCTAGAGACTCGGTAAAACTTCCCTCTCAACCTGAGATCAACCCTAGTCCGAATGTGAGTGCTATCTCATTGAGGGGTGAAGATGAAGTGAATGAGTCCCATAGCAAGGTTGTTGTTGAAAGGGTGGATGAAGAGGAAGGAATTAAGGAGAAGAAAGCTGGTGAAATAGCCGATGAGAAAAGGAATGAATGAGGAGAGGAGGAGGAAGAGAGCTTTGTGCAAAGGCCGGGATCAAATTCCCAAACCTCATCCCCTCCATACAAGAAGTCCAAGGAATCAGAGTTCCCCGTCTATGAGCCAGAACCACCGTTTCCGGAAGCCTTGAAGGAAGGAAGAACCGAGGAGGCCACCAAGGACATCTACTTTCGTAGATATGAAGTAAACTTTCCATTCATAAACTCTATAAAGCATATTCCTAATTATGATAAATTCATTAAAGAGTTGTGCACAATTAATAGGAGATAGCAAATGCAAAGCGAAAAGAAGAGTGGGAAAAATGAGAGTGTCTTGACCCTTTTTGATGAAAAGTTACCTCCTAAGTGTGATGATCCGGGAATGACAATTCCTTGTGAGATAGGAGGGAAATTTGGTAATAATGTCATGCTAGACTTAGGTGCATCAATTAATGTGATAACATACTATTTGTATGAAAGTTTAGACTTAGGCACTTTGCACAAAATCGGGGTTGTCATCCAACTAGCGATCACTCTAGCACATACCCAAAAGGTATTATGAGAGATGTGTTGGTGAAAGTGGATTCTTTGACATTCCCCTCTAATTTTTATGTCCTTGATATGGAGAATGATAATCATGATACACCTATTCTATTAGGTAGACCATTTTTGAAAACCTCGAGGACAATAATTGATGTGCATAGGGGAACGTTGACCATGGAATGCCATGGGCGGGATATGGAATTTAGCACAAACAATGATATTGTCATCCTACTAGATACTATTCTTGCCAAGCTCTTAATGTGATTGATTGTGAAAAGCAAGATGTATCTGAGTCCAATGGTAGTTCATTAATTGTTGCCATAAATAATGTTGTGATTGCAAATGTTATTAGTACTAACCTGAAGGAAAATAACAATGGCGAACATTCTCATGGGGAAGTAACTTCCGGAAACCTCTTGGTATCCAAGGTAAGGCCTGAACAGATAGGTTTTCCTCCTTCTCTTGAGACGAGTTCGGTGGAAGAGTGCAAACCACCACCGAGAATGCTCAAATGTTTACCTCTTGGGGGAGGAGAAAAACCTACAAGTGCTCTTTCCATTGAGATCTCCCTTGACCAAATGAGGAAGCTAATGCATATGCTAAGAGGGCATGATGAGGCACTGAGCTATGTGCAGAAGGTTTTGATCGGGGATAATGTGGATCCCCCTTGTTTTGATCCAGATAGAAGAAATGAAGACGATCCTTCCGGTCAATGTGAGTAACCTCCAAAAAGGGATGTAAGTCATGCCGAAGATGTTAAATAAACTTGGTTTTGATTATCCGGAGAATCATTCATGATTTTCCGTTGATTTTGGCTCAATTTCAAATTCTGTCATTATTTTCTTCATGATTTTGCTTTGTTCTTGTTACGGTGGTGTTTTGATGTGATTTTGCGGGAAATGAGAAGTGGAGAAGGATTGAAAGTATGTGAGTTTTGAAAATAATTGAAGGGTGAATCTCCTGTCTCTCGCGAGCGCGATAGATTTGTCGCGAGTCGTGACAACATCCGTCTCAAGTCACGACAGGCACGTCGCGACAAACAGAGCAAGTTTGCAACTTCCAGGTCCAAAAATTCGCGAGCGTGATAAAGACATCGCGAGTCGCGACAGCCCCGTCGTGAGCGCGGTGGAAATCAGGTTAAATTTTTTTCTCAATTAGCAACTTCCAGAGCCTAACATTCGCGAGTCACGACAGAATCCATCACGCTCGTGACACTGTATCTATAAAAGGGAAAGAAACGGGCAGAACAGTTGTTCTGCCCATTCTCACCCTAGCCGTCACCGATTCGCCTTCCTCTGCCTCTCTCTGCCACTCTCCGCCACTCCTCTCGGCCGGATTAGCCATAAACCACCATTTTCCATTCCCGCACCCGTATTCCATCATCTTTCGCCCCAAATTCCAACCAATTCGACCCACGAACACAAATCCTTACTTTTGGGAGATTCCTCAAATTCGGTTCAATTTTTCTGTGGGTTCATTCAATTCACCGTTCTAAGCTTCAATTTGGTAACATTCTTCAATTTCATACTCTTTAATTGCTTTATCAATTCCAATTCATGATTTATGATAATTTAGGAAATTTGAAGAATGTTAAAGTTTTGTGATTAATGTGAATTTGATGTTTGTGAATTGGTGTTTGTGAATAGTTTCATTGTA
>JAULKK010259252.1:0-15190 GCA_032355705.1 Rubia peregrina
TGCCAGTTGTTGAGGATGATGACATCATTTCTAGCCTAGCAGTTGTCGTCGTGGTCTTCGGCAGCGCATTTTCATCAGATTCATCCTTTACTCGACTCGTCCAGTGAGTAGTCGTAGCGTTTACACTCGCACCACCATTGGCGAGAGCTTTGGCCGGAGAAAGCTCAAAATCCTCAACCTGTTCAATCAATTTCATTAAAATTAAAACTTAGTGTTTGGTTTGGTTGTCTGACTTTGGTTGTATACCAAGGTTATGACTCGTTAGCGTCCGTATACCCAAAAAAAGATCCGCGAGTTTTCTTTTTTATTTTAATCATGTTTGATAGGAGTAGTTTAGATAGATATGAAATATCAGCCATTAGATTAAATATGTCAATGGTTATGATTTGGTCTCACATAAGTAGTTTGTCTCACATAAGATAAGTTGTCTCTCCTAATCCCAATTATATATATATAACTCACCCAACCCCAATCATGCAAAGCTAACAATCAGAGTAATCACTTTGCCGAAATAGACATGTTCATTAGATGCATACCTGCCAATTTTTTCGCTTCACAACACACCCACTCCTGGAAGTAAGGAAAACCCCTACTTACCACAAAGTTCCCCAATAGGCCACGACCTAAAAGAAAAAAATGTAACATGCGAGCCACGATCACACGATATATAAACTATAAATAAAGACAAAGGACAACAAACCGGGTAAGTTTATTTTTTTACCAAAAACTCATAATGAGGCAATTATTGGGTGTCAACTTCCGCCCTAGGAAACACCCCGGGACTTTTGCAGGTATTCGAAGAAGATTGACTCACAACATCTAATCTTGGAAACTATCACTATTCAAAAGGAATCTCCCACATTAGTGGCGCCAATTATATATGAGGACAATTTTTTTACTTTTTTAGGTTTTTATAGTCCATGGGAAAGGCTGGAGTCACTGCTCAAACAGCAAGCACATGACCAATGATTCTCACATCCAAAACTAGCTCAACATGCCAAGGAAGCTCATAGCAAAGATGTAACCACACAATTACAAGTTCGTTATTCAAAGGGGAACTGTACACTTCCACATCGCATCCAATTTGTATACATTTAAAATGATATAAACACACAGGTAAGGAATTTTGAAATCCCTTATACAGGACAAGGCCACAATGATTGCTTATTTCCATAAATAGGCACGCCAAATCAACAACAGACGGATAAAAGATTGAGTTAACATCCGCTTGGAATTATTTTCTTCCAAGTTTAACATTGGACGACTTATTGCAAAACTTAAATAAAAACCAACACAACAATTAAAAAACCTAGTGGTATTCCTCAAGTAAAACACCAGTGGTCTCTTTAATCAATTTCCATGCAGAAAATATGTGGCGCTCTTCTGTCATGGTGGCTCCTACGAAAAATCTCACTACAACACAAACAGGCTATTGAGACGCTATAATTGTCCCAATAGATCTCTTTTGAAACACTTACATTGATAGGATGCTTTTGAAAAGCGTTCCATAAATGACTCGTTATCACGAGTCCCTATGGATCATGGGTCGCTATATTAAGCGACCATATAGATAAATATAAAGTTGTTTCTATGTGTCCTATTATATTCTTTTAGGCCACTTTTTTGTGATTTATAATTGTACTCCCTCCGGTCTTTTTATATTGGCACTCTTTTTCTGAATATTTTCTGAAGGCATATTTGACCACCGATAACTTTAGTTTTGTCCAATAACAAACGAAATTTTTTTACTTTTCAGAAACTACACGTTACGGAGAATCCAAAGACATCTCACGTGATGTCTATTATTATATATAACAAAAGTTATTATGGTCAAACATGGCATGAAAATTGTTTCGGTCAAACAGGGCCAATTATAGCCGACCAGAGGGAGTATATTGGGTCGCTTTTTGCATCATAATATAAACATATTGGGACGTTTTTATGATTTATAATTATGTATCAGATAGCTTTTATGTATACTAAATTGAACTATTGGGTCGCTTTTTTCACTACAAAAAATAGTTCCAGTATTTTGATGATTTATGACATTTTTAATGTGACAAAAGTGTCTTTATCTAGCATGTCACTAAAATATTTGTGACACTTTCCAATATCGCTATGTTTTTGTGACACGTTCAAGCATCAGAAATTTATTGACATGCCCAAGAAGCGTCGCGAAACATACCTACACTGAAATATTGCAAACATTTTAAAAAAAAATACAATTCAATCCACGTAGTAATAACAGTTGCTATTAAACCCATAAAATTATAGTAATTGCAATTTAACCCACAAGATTCAAATAATTGCAGTTTAACCCACATAGTTTTAATAATTACAACTAAACCTAAAAATTCTAATAATTAAATTTAAACCTACAAAATACATTTTTTACAAATTGTAATCAAACACCCACTAATACTTAAAGCTTTAAAAAAACTACTGCAAAGTAAACCTATCCATTATTACAAGAAAGAAGAAGATACCAACATTGTCAAATGTGTACACTTCAATTTTGTGATCTAGTACTACTAGTGGCTAAGATCCGCTGCTAGTGAGAAGGCCAAGCCAAGAATAATAAAACGGTTGAGCACTAACCAGTACGAACATAATAAACCTTGAGAGAATAACTTCGAGAAAATGCTATCATGCTATGTATTTCACTTGTGAATGAATGAAGAGACACCTGGTACTTGATATCATATTTCAACCTCGAGGAAGTACTTGAATTGCAGTCTTGGTTTTAAAATGTGCGATGCACAATACGATGCGAGGGCATCACGGTTCCGATGTGCTACCTATTTTATATTCAATATATATATATATATATGCATATGCAAATCAAGTTCAAATAATAAAAAATAAAGTTAGATTCATAATAAATTCGACCAAATAGCAAATTAACTACCAAATACCAACAACAATATAGGAATAATATCAAGTTTCCACTTTCAAGTCTCAACAAAAAACACATTAAAAACCAAAACTACACAAACACAACATAATTAGTTCCTAAGAACTCTAAGTTTAGATTTTAGACTTCAAAATTTATAGATCATCAAGAAAATCATCATCATCATCTTCATCATCATGAATGTCCATCACATCATCTCCATCACATCATCTCCATCATCATGAATGTCCATCACATCATCTCCATCTCCCCCATCCTCTCCAATATCTTGTTCCTCCTCCTCCTCATCTTCATCAATCAAAGTGAGCTTTCTTGATGTACGGTTTGAACTGGATCCAACAACATTTCTCAAAGCTCTTGTATTGTAACTAGGATCATCTACCCCGGAATCTCTTCTCACGTCACTCCAACTCAAATTATCATTTGCAAACACCAAATCATCAGCGGAATCATCATCATCCATCACACCAACCAACCATTCATTACTTTCATCAACATCTTCCAAACAAAAGGGATCATTCTTATCAACATCTTCCAAACATAGATTTTAGAATTAAGTTCATTGATATAAAGAAGAAGAAGAGGAAATGGATAACCTAGAGAATTTCGAAGACCAGAAATAATAAGAATCAGCAAAGGAACAATGAAGGTATTGGCACATTAACTTATATTTTACAGTGATTGATGAAGTCTTTGATAATTTATATTGTAACATTGCAAAAGTTCCCCTTTTAAGTTTAGTGACATTGGTGGAAGCCTTTCCATGACAGTACAGTAGGCATGATTAATCTACATATTCTCAGCACCAGCTACACCACCAGTGAAAAAGGTAGCCAAATCAGGTTGAATACACAAAACCTTATCTAAAGCATACTGGAAAGAGACATCAACAAGATGAAAATCATGAAGAAGTAGTAACAATTTTGAATGTAGACTTTCAACCATGATATCTTCTTTAATTTTCTTCCACCACCGTCACAACGTCAATATCAACACAAACATAGTTGGTTCCAAAAGCAGATGCACAAAAAAATAATGATCACGTATAGAACCTAACCATTAACCCGTGCTTTCATTAATTTCAATCCACAGCAAGAGATACATGCACCACAAATGGTCTGCAAACCATTCCTAAAAAATGATCACTATCTCACAACTTCCAGTTTCACTGAATGAGAACATTAACCACACTATGCTAAACAGAACAGAGAATGAGCCCATTAAAAACCCATAAAGATTCAATCTCGGCAAAAAAATCCAAACCCAAAAAATTCCAATATCAGCATTAGCCCAGTTCAATTAAAAATTCACAAGCATTGATTTTCCAACAAACCCCAAAAGAATTTTAAAATAAAACAAAAAAGACAATGTTGGGATAATGCCCTCTACCTTGTACGATGTTTCCAGTGCAGACGATCAAAAATTCGTAGAAGAGAATGGCAGAGCCGATGGATAGCAGGAAGAAGAAAACCAAGGCGATGGATTGCCGATGGATAGCAGGAAGAAAGCCGATGTCGACACAAAAACAAAACTGACGAAAATGATTTTTTTAAAAATAAACTAATATGGACTTTCTCAAATTACATGGGGTTTGTCTAAACCAAATGTCAAGGCCCAAATCACATTGTGTCCAGGATGCGACCGATGCGCTTCGCATCCGATGCGCTCCGATGCGGCCGCATCCTGGAAAAGTAGTGCAGCAGCAAGCCGGATGCGAGAAGGCAGCGCATCGCGCATTATACAAGCGCATCTGAGCGCATTTTCAAACCAAGGTTTAGAGCCTTACATGATTTCATAATAATTTAAAAATCCTTTGATCTTAGTCGTTCAATTCTTCTTACTACCTTTAAAATTTTGAATTTGGTATTGTGTTGGAAACTTTATTTTCCCTTTATGACTTTGTGATATTATTATAAGTTCTATGTTGTGTCTTTAATGAAATAATCCTAGTTCATGTTTTGCATGCACTTTTATCCGAAAAGCGCACGCTTGCGCTCAGCGCTTCGCATTTCGATAATTTTTATCGTTAGCACTTCATTGCATTTTGCGCTTCTTAAACCCAAGTATAATCTTAGGTTTGGCACTGGAGCTGTTGAAGCCTGTCGTGTTTAGTGTTAGGCTTGATTTTTCCTAGAGAAATAGGTATTTTCATGTAGTTTTAGTGGAGTTGATCAATCTGTGTATACTTCCATTGAAGTTTGGCATCTTTATGTATTATTGACATAATGTTTGATGCATGCTCATTATTGTATAATGTTTTAAATCATAAGTCATTAATCAGGATTTAGGAATCATATGTCCTCTGCCCCATTTCTCTGTCCTTTTTGTGAAGATCAGAACCACCAACTTACATAATTACATAATATTTGTGCAGGGGCAGTTGTTGTTCTTCTCCTTGAGCATATTTTCCTAGTTTTCTTGCACATTTGCACCTCTAGTTAACATCGCTGCGAGAAAGCTGGATCAGTTCAAGATTCAAGATTAATAATCACTAGTACAAAAAGAATTGAATTCAGTTACATGCTCTTCATTGGGTGTTCATTTTATCGTTCTAAGAACTCTTATAGGATATCTTGGCTTTAATGGAAACTGATTTTGTACATTGGGCAGAGAAATTTTTCAGAGCAGAAATATACATTGGTGCCACTGGTGCTGGCAACCAATTTGGCTTCGTAATCATGACCTTTTATGTCCACACTGCAATGGAGGTTTTGTGCAAGAACTTTCTCATTTTGATGGATGCAAGTGTTAACACAAAAGGCACGGGAGACCTATCAAAGTTACCCAAATTGTTAACATATGCCGGAGTGAGTACATGTCAAGTAACTTGTGAAACAGAAGTGAGGGGGGTGGGTGTATCCCTGATCATAGTTACCGAGTAAAACTTCAAGAACAACTATTTTCTTGTTTAGGTTATGAAATTTAAATGTTTGAACTCTTACTTGAATGTCCGTCCTATGGTTGAGGAGTTCTAAGGTTGACCTGCATTAAACTTTGTGTGTCAAGTCTATGCCTATTTTCTTATATTTTTTTCAGCCTTTCTTGTGCCGGATGAATGAATGTTTGTGTTATTTGTTGGATGTTGATCTAGAAATGTGTCTTCATGTATAGCATGGGTTTAACTGATAGTTATGTTTAGTCTCATAGATTATTAATTTTGCATCATACATTTTTTGTTTTATTTTTATATTATCAATTTTGTAAAGTTAATAATATTATTAAATTAATTCCCTACTAAATTATTAGTTTTGGGTCTTTTTCCCTCCTCTGGATGCAGCTGCACGGAGCTGCTTACAAAGGAATGGCATAATTTTTTAATCCTTGAAAATTTTTGGCATCGGTTTTTGGGAACCGGTGCCAACAAAAAACGATGCTATATTAACATCAGTTTTTTGAAAAATGATGCTAATAAAAAATCGGTGCTAAATTAACACCGATTCCAAAAATTGGTGCTAACAAAAAAAACTGGTGCTACATTTAGCACCGATTTTTTAAAAACCGGTGAAACCGTTTCACCCCCTACTTAAGCACCAATTTTTTAGACCCCAAAAATTCAGCGATAGATGGTCATTCATGTGATAGTGATTCTCCAAAAATCCTTCTGGAAACACACAAGATCCATCTGCCGATTGAATTACTACTCTAGTGTTCACCATTCTACTCCAGTTAAAGTTTGATATACAGACAATTCCATCACATTTATAGAAGCTCCTAAATCATACATGGCAACATCAATATTCTTATCTCCAATGTAACACGGTAAGGAGAATATACTAGGATCCTTGCACTTAGGTGGTAATTTCTTTTGAATTACTGCAAACACCGATTTTCCCATTATGATTTTTACTCGAGTCCTTTGGCTTCCCTACAATAAAATCTTTCAAGAACGTTCTTACTGGTGGTAACTTTATGACTTGCAAGAAAATAAGGTTAATGTCCATTTTCCCAAAATCGATACAAGATCCAAAGGATCCTCCCTTTTCTTCTCCAATCTGCGAGGAAAGAGAGGTAAAAAATTTATCGAATGATTATTTAAACTCAACCTCTTACTTACCTTAGATGGTACCTGGGATTTACCTTCATTCATGGGCTCAGGACGCTCAGGATGTGCAGATTGTATGGTGGTTTCATTGCCTTTTCCCTCCGTTTCTTGATTCTAAATTTCTGCCTCAGGGTTTGGTTTGCACAAACCGGACCCTTCGTCATTGAGCTCCTTCGCTTCTTTTTTCACGGATTTCAATGGAAATGAACCAACTAGCTTTCCACTTCTGTGTGTGACATGATTTTCCATCTCATGAGGGTTAAGATGGACCTGAGAAGGAAATCCGGGTTGCATCATCCTAAGGTCATTCATAGAATTTGATAGATGGGAGATTTGTCGCGCATGCTCCTCCAAGGTTGCTTAGGTCTTCGTACAGCTCTGTTGTTGCTTCTGCATCATGTCCATTAGCATGTCCATGTGAAATAATATATTTCCCTTGACCACCTTGCGGAGGTTGTCTAAAAATGAGGGCTTCTCATTTCAATGGTGGAACATAGAGCTAATGGTGATGTTGAGGCTGCTGCGGTGAGGACCCCTGTTCTCTCCAACGGAAGTTTGGGTGGTCCTTATACCTTGGATTGAAGGTGTGGGGATATGGATCACCTCTTGGCTTCCTCTCATTGTAGTTCCACATGGCATTAGCTTGGACATGTATTTCCCCCATGGTAAAAATGCATTACGACGTCGTATGGTTGACTGCTCCACACGTATCACAAGGCCCCTCTTGTACAGTCGCAACTTCATCAGCGAACTTGTAAAGCATTTTCTCTATTATTTTTATCCTCTCCTTGGGTTCATCATGTTCGGGAGTGGATGTCTGTGCCACCTTCTTCAAAATTAAGACTTCTTATTGATCATACTAATTCTTGGAATCCACCAACCTTTTGATGATCTCTCTAGCCTCATTCACTCGAAGGTGAGACAATCCACCACTACTGGAAGAGTTCACCAAATCCTTGTTGGTGGATGTCATTCCTTGATTAAAAAAAAGCTGGAGCAATTGGCCTTCCGTCATTCTATGAGTAGGGCAGCTATATACCAATTTTCTTAATATCAGCCAATAAATACTTAATGGTTCGTCTTACTCTTTCTTGATGCTTGTGATCTCTTTTTTCAAAGCATCTGTCCTTGTGGCTGGAAAATAATACTCCAAGAACAATTTCTTCAATTCTGCCCATGCCGAAATGGAATTGGGCGGCAGGCTTGAAAATCACTGATTAGGTGCTCCTGTCAAACTGAAGGGAAATGCCACCAACTTGCATTGATTTTCCCTCACCGTGGATGGCCTCTTCTGCATCTTAAAATTTTCACAAATTCGCTAAAAAAATTATAAGGGTCTTTAGTGCTTCTCCTGTAGAATTTTGGCAGTACATTCAAGAATGTCAATTTGATCACTATCAGATTTTCGATATCTGGCGACGGAATGTGGGTGGGGGATCTTCCTCACTATGACCAGTGAATTCCCACACGTATGGGTTGTTTGGGTTCTGCCCAGGATTTCAATTGTCTTCAGCTTTGTCCATTTCAGTATTAGTTTCCGAATCAAAGGTGGTGCCTGAAATCGTAAGTGGCCTGGTTTGGTCAACTGAAGGGTCACGACAGAAGCTCCTTTTCTCGCTTTTGTTCCTTTCTGTTATTCTTGGTTGTTTTTACTACTTCCGGGTCGAATATAAAATCCGGCCTTGATGATCTGCTCATAAACCAAGCACTAACACACAAATTAGTAGGGAAAATTAAAAACAATTGACTTACTGCTTCCCAACAACGGTGCCATATTGATGAGCATCGTTTTACTCACCAAATAACCTGCAAACTCAGGAAAAATACTAATTAGTACACCGGTAAGCAGGGTCGATCCCACAAGGTACAAAAGGAATAATTATAATTTCTCTTCCTAGTAATTTAGAAAGTTTTTGGTGATGCCACCACGCCTTAATTTTGAGAATGGATTCTAACACTAAAATTGCAAATAATGAATCTAAAAATGATAAATAAATCTATATGTGAATAATATCGGATAAGAATAACTCATGCTAGTTTATATCGATCATAGGCACACAAAGGAATCAATTCTTACATATCTATCGGTTAAAGGAAAGTAGATACGCTTAACCTCCCTAATTATTACTTTATCGACAGTTAATCAATTATAATCAACTAACTATTTCCCTTACCAGAATGCCCCCAAAAAGTATTTGCTAAACCAAAACATACTTTGATAGCATTAAGAACTAAAAGAAGCCGATATAGAATTTACCAAATTAAAAGCAAATAGCTATGCACACTCAATTATTCCATATCTTGTTATTACAGTCTTAGCTAGTTAGCTATTTTTTCACAAGATTGTGCCACTTACTAATCTTATCCAATAATTACATATTGGCGAAAATTAGATAACATTATTCTAAAGAAATTCAAGTTGGTCAGACTCAAACATACTAGAAATAAAATTCAACCAAGAATATGCAAGAATTAATTATAAAGCAATTAGACCTCACAAATTTGAACTAACATTCATTATTCTCTGCCGATATATAATTTAGCTACTTATAATAATTAAACAAAACAAATTATCAATATAAAAATTAAACATACTGGACGTAATAAAATAATAAGAAAACAAGAAATTCTAACCGTAAGATATAGAGTAATGCAAAGGTGCTGCGCACGAAATCCAAAGCATAAAATAATGCTCTCAGTGATGAATGTTGTTCGCAGTACAACCAAATTGAGCCAAACAATAAAAAGAACTACTCTCTAGTCTACTCCGCTGGAACCGAGAACCATGACAAAACTAAAGCTGCACTGCGTGAATAAAAACGGAACTAAAACTGCCCCCTACCGAATTGCGTCCGTGTAAATATACGCACGCCCCAAATCCATTCCAATCCCTTCCGAATTTGAATTTGAATTTGAATTTGAATTTGAATTTAATCCTATCCTTATCTAATAAAGAATCATAATCTCATCATATCTCTGAAATATGTCCACCATATCTTCACAAAATCAGATATGTATCTCCAAGAATATCTCTCATTCAGCTCCAAAAATATCTCCAAAATCTATGTTCCACGGTTTACCAAATCCGAATTATTTTTGCGCTATTTATATATGTTGCCTTCTTTTCTGCCATAATCAGCTCAAGTGCTCCTCAAATTCCTCCTAGACTCGGTAACAAATAACACCTAAAATGCACATTAAGCTAGTAAAATCACAGTAAACCCCAAGAAAATAAACAACATAATTTATGCACATCAATAATCAACAATGAAAATAATAGTCAAACATAATAATACTTACAAAAACATATTGGATTCTAAGAGATGCAATATATAACACTACAAAAAAAGAAATTGGAAATTGGAATTACCTTCCAAGCTTTTAGAAATTGGAATTTTGTAGGTTAAAATGTATTTCTTAGAATTTTATGGGTTAAAATGCAATTATTATAAATCGGTGGGTTATATTGCAATTATTGGAAATATGTGACTTTAATTCCAAGTTTTGGAAATTCGTGGCTTAAATTGCAATTATCAAAATTCTATAGGTTGAACTGTAATTTTTTTTAATTCTCTTCATTATTTAGCGACACTTTTAAGTGTGGATATATTTTTACCGCAAGTCCAAATGTAGTAATTGTTCTCTACACCTCCAAATGTACATATTTTTAAATACACTTCCAAATGTAGTGTGTTTAATACACTTTGGTGTAGTAATCATTCGCTATACATTTAAGAGTAGTATTTTTAAATACACTTTGAGTTGTGGCAATCATTTACTACACCTTTAAGAGTAGTGTTTTGTAAATACACTTTGAGGTGTAGAAATCATTTGCTACACCTTCAAGAGTAGTGTTTTTATTTCGCTACACCCACCGCTACTACACCCTTTTGAAGTGTAGGAAAAAATTAACTACACTTATAGGTGTCATTATTGAGACCCAAAAAATGTAGCAACTAGAGTGGTTTGTTGTAGTGGAAGATCTACAAACAAGTTTGAAATGTAAAAGGTATTTGATTTTCATGAATGATGTTTGGAGCAATAAATCTTGGAATAATGTCAAGAGATGTTTCTCAGATGATAACATTGTTAGTCGAATAATAGTGTGTGGTCGATTCATAGATTAGCCAACCATGTGAGTGTTATTCACCGTCTAATGTAGTATTATCAATAGCGGTTGGTTTTGGACAGTCGTCTAAAGAAATTGTACAAAAATATGCACTAATTTTAAGGGAGTTTCAAGGACATTTTTGACGGCAGAATAGGTGTCTGAAATGCAGAATAGTGGGTTGTTCCGACGTCCGAACATGTGTCTGAAATGCAATAAAGTGAACAATGGTGGTTAAACTACCTGTTGGAAAATTCATCCCGTTCAAAAGATCAAAATAACAAAAAAGAAGATAGTCAAACAGAACATGGAGTTTAACGTGGTTCACCAAACATTTTAGCAACCTCCATGTACAAGCTTATATTTTATTACCACAACAGGTTAAATAGAATACATACATAGAGAGAGAGGTGATTTTTAAGTCATGTATGCCTAATGGTTGTGCTAGATGTACCCGTTGCTCAAATGATCGTGCTAGATGTACCAAACGCACGATGGTTGTACCATATGAAAATAAATGCACGAAAAGTGCCAGATAGATGTACCCAAAGGTACCCAAATTCCACCAACGAAATAGATGAGCAAATCCAACCATGAAAGGACTTGCCAACACACTCAAATAGCTAGATACAACTAACAAGCATATTTGAATAAATTCAAACATGAAATAATTTGCAACACTGACATGCATATTTTAACAAGTCCAACTAGAAATTACATTTTGAAATAGATGGCAAAATATACGAGCCAATTTCAACAAGTTTAAATGGTAAAAGATTCGTCTACAAAACTATCTTACAAATTTTGACGAACACAACAGCATCATGTGTAAGACACGCCAGCATATTAGAATTGAAACACCAAGCTTCATTTGTTTTGTTTTCTCTTTTCTTCATCTTGATACTTCTCTATCAACTAATGCTCTAATACTACTTGTTGGAAAATGAATCTCCTTATTCAGGTCAAGATAACGTAAAAGCTACTAGCACAAAACATGGAATTTACCAAACATATTGGATATCTCAACGAACAGACTCAGATTTTATAACAACTAATTAAACATAGGACTGCCTCATAGAGGTGAATTTTAAGACCAGAAAAATTGCCTACAAAACTCACCTCTCTGTCATGTATCTCTAGAGTTTTTAATTCATGAATATAACTCTTGAGTTTCTAATTCATGAAACAACCTTCGAGTTCCCCGTTCATAAAAAATGGAATCTTTGTTTCCCCATAATAAGTTTTTGGGATTTGAGGAGATATCCCAACACCGCGGTCTAAAGAAACCCTACAAATTTGCACTAAACGCTATTATTTAAGGGAGTTCGGAGAGCACATTCGAAAGCGGAACAAGTGTCTCAAATGCAGAATTTTAATTTCGAAACAAATGTCTGGAGTGCACTAAATAAAACAATGATGGTTGAACCTCCATCTAAAAACCCTTAAAAAATTCCACCTATACTATCCTCATTCCTTCCCAGCAGCAAACATATTTTATCCTTACTTCTATCCTTTATTTCATTCTTACTTCTTCTCATTTTGTTCCTTACCCAAGTGTAACACTTCATCTTCTCCTTTTTAAATTCGACTCTGCAACGACGATTAATTTGAATAATTTGTGGTGATAAACTTCATATTATCATTCGTATGCATAGTTTTTTCTCCGTTTTAAATTTGTTATTTATAAACCCACCTATAAAACTTGAATGTATGTTATTGTTCATGGTTGATTGATGATTTCTGTATGAATGTTTATTATTATGGGTTTGAGTGAGTTTGATATAAGTGTCAAAGATGAGAGTAAATGTAGTTGTGATGTGTTGAAGATGATAGATGATAGTGTTGATATGAAGATGAATATGATATAATCGATTTGAATTTTCTGATTTTAGCGGAGAGCCCAATTTATTTTTATTAATAGGTCTCTAAAGTTAGTAAACCGACCTTGGAATACAGATATATAGAAAGCATCTATAACTATAATCAAAAGAGCAACTTTTTTGCCAAGTGTCACCCCACACTTAACCACCTCCGTATTTTAAAATATAAATTTATTAAATAAATGTATGACTATTTAGTTTCCAATGTATTACTTGAAAATGTAAAATTATTTATCCATCATTACGGGTCATTGTTTAGAAAGGAACTATGAAAGATTAAACTAGATTCCCACAAGAAAAGATTAAACAATTTAGGAGATTTCTCCAATATATTTTACAAGAAATTCTTTGATCAATAATATTATGCAACCACGTAGTGAGCTCAAAACAAACTATTCTTGCGCCTTTTACTAAACAAGAATAGTGTGCACACAAGTCAAAACCGTTGGTGTCTTTGTTGCTTCTTCTTTTAGTCAAAAATTTTGTTTGTAACTTTTTGAGCAATTATTTGGAGTTGAAATGGTTCAAGTGAACGCTAAATTAGCGTAGACAAATTCGGGTTATAAGTTATTCAGGTCAAATAATATAAAATATTTAATAAATACGATCACTTATAATAAATCGTGCACCACACGGGTTGAAAATACTTATTTGTTTGAATGATATGAAGGTGTAGTATAATATTTAAATAGTTTATAGGATTATAATTTGTTATTCTTTGAGAACATCTCTCTACATACTTTTTGTATTTGTTTTTAGAAGAGATAAAATTTTATAACTTCAGTTAAATAATTATTCATTCAATATCAGCTAACATTTCTTATTTTTGTCACTATATATTTTATAAATTAAATTAAATTTATACAATAGTTAATGCTTTTCAACGTAAAATAATTATGTATCAATAAAGATCGAGTCGATTTTTTTTCATTCAATTTTCTCATATAGATATGACAACAACTCATTACCTATTTAAATTATAAATTATAAATCTTAAATTTTCTTTCATAGTCCGTGCATGAGTGCTATCCGGTAGGTTGTGCTTTGAGAAAAGTAGGTTGTGCTTTGAAATTCAAACTCTAAAAATCTACACAATAGAACGGAGTTGCAATTTGTTTACCCTCCAGAAAACCCTAAGCTGTGTACATTTTCAATGATTTCAAGAAAAATCCAAATCTTTTAACTTCCACCTCAAAAGGAAGTGAAGCAGGGACTATAATTCCACATTTTCACGTTCAGGTAGTGTACAACCCGAAAGGAAACTCTGACTGAAAAACTCCCAATTTGGGACTGAGGTTCATTTCCTAAAAGTAGTTATTTAAGCATTGATATTTATGATCACTTTGTTTGGACACTTTGGCTTATAAATAAGAGTACCTTAAGCCTTAGGATTGTGCGAAACGCTATTAATTTTGTGAAGAAATACCGTACAACATTAAAGCCATCAGACTCCTGCCTCCTGTGCCATTACGACTGTTTTTGTTTGTACATCTACATATGCTTGAGATAATTAAGGAGTTTTATTTTAGGGCCAACAACTTGACCCATGTGCTATTGTTATCGTTCATCTTTACTTCTTCATTTTAGTTTAAACACTTTTAACCCCTGAACTAACCGAAATGTTATCATTTCACTTTCATCTAGTCAAACCGTTAAATTTAACCTTTGTTGACATTTTAAGTGTTCAACCACAAATTTCTTCAAAAGAATGTCTTCTTGAATTGTACGTGCAGCGCGTGATAAATCTCAAATCAAAATCCCTCATCATTGACAACATCTGAACGGCTCGAGAAGACATCTCAACTCGAATGTTCTCGCAGTGACGACAAGTAACGAAAGTAAAATGAGCACCGAATCAAGAGTACTCTTTCACTTGATCTTATGATGATATGATGAGTTTCTTATGCAAAAAATAATTGGAGTGCGTTCTTAGGTTTCTAGATCTCAATCACAACCTTGCATCCCATAAGTTGTGGTCTTAAGTGAAGCATGGATCACCATACTCTTAGTTTCTTAATATGATTGGTGTTTAGTATGACTGATGTTTAGGATATGTTTGGTTTATGTGGGAATTTAATTCTTGCAATCACTCATGTAGGATGGGGCGATTAAAGGCGGTTATTCCAAAACAGATAAGTCACTTTGTTGGTGACTTTTATGGTCCCGCCTTTGATCCTCCGCGATAAAAGGCGGTCCTAGGAACTACCTTTAAACTGCCTCATTAAAGGCGGTTTTTTCCACCTTGG
>JAULKK010259468.1:0-15189 GCA_032355705.1 Rubia peregrina
TTGGGCGCGCCCCCCCCCCCCCCCCCCAAAATCTTCTTCACTTCTAAATTGGATTCAACAAATCGTTCTTGTAATTTGGAGTAATTAATTTTTTTTATTTTCATTTCATTATTTGGTGATATGAACTCATTTTCTGTGTTCGGATATTACACGTTGTCCGATTTGATCATATACTCTTCGTTAATGCAGATTCATGCCTTGGTACTAAATTCTTCTATTAACTGAATTCATGTAAATTTATCTTCTTTTGCACTCTCGGGGTCAAATTTACTGGGTTTCTACTACCTGCAGCTAACAGGGTTTTCGTGACCGAATTTTGGTAAATAAAAATTATTTGGTCACTAATGACCGTGTTAGTGACTTACATATTTTTGTCACTATATTTTGGTCACCAATGAACTTTTAGTGCCAAGTATAAAGCGTGGTCAACAAACTGGTCACAAAAAGGTGTTGGGTATAAGACTCAAGTATTTGTCTATCCTTTGGTGACTAGTGGAGGTGACGAAGTATAAAATGGTCACCAAATTAGTATTTAGTGACCAAAGTTACGGTAACATACCAAACTTTTGGTGAAAAATATTATCACCAAATATTATTTTTATTTTCTTTTCAAGAATGTGTGCAAAAGGTACCGAAACAACATTTAACGTAAGTGCTGGTACACGAATTGTTCGAGCCTAGTAACTTGCACTATAGGAGAAACTCCTCTTTTATAGCCAAAATCATACAATGACTAAAATAGTGGTTGTAGAAAGTAATTAGGGAAAGGTGCTAAAATGATCCCATTAAATCGAGAAAGTGCAAATATAACCAAGTAAAATCTGAAAGTGCGAAACTAACCCTAAATTTTTATAAAATAGTGCAATTATACCCATTATGCACAATTCAAACGTTGACTCATTAAAGTCAGCGGTTAACCAACCATGAAAAAATAAAATTCTACCACTAGACTTCTTCTTTTTCTCCGTCTTCTTCAAACACACTCATCGCCACCACCTGCCACTGTTCGGCCGCCAAGCCACCGCCGCACCTCCTCTTCACATCAGCCCCGCCGCCCACCACCTCTGCCTAAAAACATTTATTGCCAACGCTCCCTCTTCTCACCTCAGCCCCATCGCCCAACAACTCCATCCAGAAACATCCGCCACCACTACCCCTCTCCCCCCGGCGTGCACCACCTCTCCCACACCGCACCCTCAAACCTAGCCCCGCTCTCAACCCTAGCCTTCACCACCACAAATAATTTCTTCCACACTCCATATCTTTCCCGATGCGCCATCAACCGTAGCCCAGCCCTTAAGCTTAGCCCCCACCACCCACTACCACCAGAAACCCTCCCCCGTCACGCTTCCCTGCGGCCTACCCTTAACCCTAGCCCCGCTCTCAACCCTAGCCTCGCCACACCTCTTCCCCACACTCCACCTCCCTCCCGCCCTTAACCCTAGCCTCTACCACCAAAAACCCTTCTTTGCCACGCTCCCCGCGGCTTACTCTTCACCCTAACCCCACTCTGAACCCTAGCCTCACCACACCTCTCCGGCGTGCTCCACCTCTCTCCCTCCACCATTGAACCTTAGCCCCGCCCTCAACCATAGCCACGCCACCACACTCTGCCACTCAACCCTAGCCAGATGAGCCTCGATGCAACCCTAGCGAATCAGGCTACCTTCTTCTCGACTTAACCCCAAAGCAAAACCCATCGCGAATCTGCCGCCATGCACCACCTCATTCTCCTCAATCACTGTATCGTGGTGGGGATCACGGCTTGAATCCAACCACCAAGAACAGCCTGAGACATGGAGAAGGAGGTGCCAGAGAAATGGAAGATCGGGAGGAGAGGGGTAGAAGAGAGAGGCAGAAGACTAGGAAAAGAGAAGTGGAAGAGAAAAGATAACTAGGGTTAAGATTGTCTTTTCCTTTTTTTAAATCTGAGTATAATGGTTATTTCACATATTTTCCACCAATTTGACCGTTGACATTTTGGTCAACAAAGTCCAGAGTTATATTTTTATTTTCAAATTTTACAAGGTTATATATGCACTTTCGAACAGAACATAGGTTAAAAACACATTTTTCTAAAGTAATTATTTACAACTTGAAATCTAATTGTAAAAACTCATTCCAATTACAAAAAATCCGATACTTTTATGTAATAAAAGATAACAAATACTATGGTGTAAAAAGCCTACATTATACATGATTTAAAAAATTTGGCTGTCAAATTATTTCTTCAAGGAAATTTCTAGCCCGGCAAATGAAGTTTCTACCTTCTTAAATTGTTGAGCGCGGGAAAGAAAGAGAAATGCCACCAGAAAAACCCTAAGGGACCTGAATCTTCTTCTCTGGGTTAAGGGTGTACTCCGTGTGCAATGGCAATGTCGGAATTTACTCCATCTTCAATGCCTGCTGCTGCCGACTCTGTTCGTGTCCGCCATGTCAGTGGTCAGCTTCACTTTCTTAGCGAAGGCAGGATTAAAGGAAATTAGAGGGAAGAAAATGCCCTACTCCAAGTTCGCTCCGAAGAAGAAGGTTTCCAAATCGAATTCAAGCAAGACAGGGATGCTAATTCTCTAAACTTCTGCGTTTCTCGTCAGTGTGTCTTCTTTCGCCCTCCTCCCACACTACCACAGATTCATAATGTTCTCACTCCAATTTTCCCTAACCCTCCACTTCTTCAAAAGGCTCGCCGAGGTACTCAGTCAATGCCCATGTTGCTTGCTAATGGATGTGTTTTAATTTCACTCGTTCTCTCCAATTCATATCTTTCTTTTCTACTTAATTTAGTGGCTAAGATTAAACAATGAAGCCAGTAATTTTGAAAGAAGTTGGTAGACAAATTCTAATCTTTTTGCAGGGATAAAGAGTTAAGAAAAATACTTTACTAAAAATTCCAGCAGTGGTGCGTCGTCACAACCCTGAAAAAATTTCATGTTTGATGCTACAGTGCCTCCATCCGGATGCAAATGTTGAGGACGCATTCAGAGAATGCGTCTTCAACCATTTCAATTTTCAGCTAAAAGTATTTTTCTTGTTTTTCCTTCTTGTTTTTGGCTAATCTCTGAAGACGCATTTCCCGAATGCGACTTCTCCGATTAATTTTAAAAAAAAAATCCTGAAGACGTTGAGGACGCATTTGCCAAATTCGACCTCTCCGTTTAATATTTTTTTTAAAAAAAAATCTTGAATCTAGGTTTAAAACTGAAAACAGAGGACCCATGAGTGACCCTCATGCACTACTGTGTAGCCGCACATGCTTGACCGTCGATGGAGGTGGAAAGTGGATGAGGTGTTTTTGGACAAAAATATTAATAACATTTTAATATTATAATTTTTTCGAGTAGTACATGGATCGAATACTATCAAAAAAATCCTTTTCTTATAAATTAAAATTTATTAATAAATATCGCTATTTCATAATTTATAAAAAATAGTTATATAATTCTTATATAAATCATTAATTTATTATTTTAAACTATAATTAATAATATTTTATTTTATTTTATATAAACATAAATATTTTATATATTGTAAATGAATCATACTTTTATAATAATTTTCAAATTAAATATTATAATTACTTATATAAAAAATATTATAATATTTTATTTCAAGTTGTGCATGATTCGAATTTAAATAAAACTTTAATTTTAATATTAACACATTTTTTGGTTTAAAATTCATATTATTTTGTAACTTTATAATTTGAATAATAATTATATTATTTTATAGTTAGATTATTTTTAGGTAAATACTCCAATTTTAAAATTATATAATATAAATAATAATAAATTAAGTAGTAAAGTTGAACTTTAACTTAAATAAATTTAAGATAAAATTTAATATCATATATAAATGAATAATATTCTAAATTTACTTTTGAACAGTGTTTGGGTAGAATATTAACATTATTTTCATAAGAAAATATTCTACCATAATTTATATTATAAATAATAGTAATAATATTCTTATAAAAATGTATTATTTCAAAGAAATTAAGCAGAGGATGCATTCGCTATTTAATTTTTTTCCCTTCACATACAACAAAATTTGCTCATAAATTAAATAAAATTATAAATATTACTGGATGCATTCGGAGAATACGTCCTCTCAATTTCAAATATATTTTTTCAAAATTAACAACCACACAAATAACATGAAATAAAAACCAAAAGAGGATTCATTTGGAGAATGCTTCCTCTCAAATTTAATTTTTTTCCTTTCAAAAATTGGAAAAAACATCCAATTATATTAAATAAAATCAAAATAATAGAGGACGCATTTGGAGTCAGTTAATTACTTTTTTATAATTTCTGAAAAAGAGCCAATATATTTTTAAAAATAAATATTAGAGGACGCATTTAGAGAATGCATCCCTTTGTTTTACATTTTTTCCAAAATTAATTAATATTAGAGGACACATTCTCCAAATGCGTCTTAATTTTTATTTTTCCAAAAATTTCTGGAAAAAATTTAACTAACAAAAAATTAAATAATATTAGAGGATGCATTTGGAGAATACGTACTCTGGATTTTAATTTTTTAAAATTTCGAAAAGCAAAATTTCTTTAAAAAAATTAGAGTACTATTATTTTCCATTCTGACGTCAAAGTCTACTTGACATCCAAGTTTTGTATTTTAACCCCCTTCTAAGAATGAACTTCACAACCCTTGGATGTAAAGAAACTATATAACCTAAAAACCTTCATAACGTGATTGCTAAAAACCTTGTTCCAAGAATGAACTATAGAACCAAAAAACCTTAACCATGTTCCATTCTTATTCTTTATTCTGTCCTTGTGAAATCTTCTAGCTCATGTTGAGTCCCCTACCAAAGTTGTATTTAGCATCTGAATTCTGTAGAATATCTTGTTTGATACCTCCTTTCCTATGCTGGATATGATGCATTTCTTTGTTTGACTTCAGTTTGTTTGGCTTCAATTTGTTTGCACATTTCCTGTAAGTATTAAATTTATTTGTCAACACTCAAAAGTGAGTTGTTTGACTAATTATCTGCTATTGACTAATCTCTATAAGTAACCTTGAGTCATATTGGCAATCAAGGTCAAACTATTGGTTTAGGTATCAGCTACGTCCTTGATCGTCTTCCTCTTGTTGTGATAACGAACTAAATCTGCACCGCTTTCTAATATGTACTCTTTATTTTCTCATCCTCTTGAATTTTATTAATTGGTTTTTATTTTCCTGCATTGTTAGACTGCTTCATCGGATTGTGATTGCTCGTGTTTGTGTGATGTATATTTAAAACATTTTTTGTTCCCTTTGATTGTGATTTTTCGTTGTAAATGGTGCTAAAAAGTTACAAATATTGTTATGTTTTATTGGCTTCTTATATACATTAGAAGCACAACTACAATGTTTCAAAACCTATGTGAAAGGAAACAATACTTACTGCGCTTTTGCCTCAACTTTTAGGAAAGATTCATTGTTTAGAAGTTTAAGCATCTTAACCGTTAGTGCTATGATTCTTTCACGCATCTTCTTTATCGTCAATTGTCCTTCGAGCGATCATTTCTCTCCGACCTCTCTCATCAAGTGCAAGCACGCACCACCTTTTTTAAAATCAATTTCAAGATTCAACTTCCCCTCTTCTCATACTATTACTGACCGATAAAGTTAATAAAACACCTGACATAGGCCGGTAATGGCTCCCTGTATGGGAGAGCCACCCACAATCCCCGGCAGCGCTGCTGCTGGGAAATCCTTCATCCAAGCGCTACACACTAAAAATCCCCCTCTCACAAACTCACTCCCCTCCAACCCCAAAATCGAACTGATAACCAGGTTTAATGGCAAAGCAGCTTGTCTGTACTCGAAGGAATATGTTGAAATACTCAACACACTACCGGAATGCCCTCATCGACAAGTTTGGTAGGGGTAAACCCGCGATGGATAGCATTCACGCGGCTTTCAAAAAATTGGGATTCAAAGCCAACTATCAAATCGGTTACATGTATATACTGATTAGGTTCAAGATCCAGATGACTCAAAGATGTTGGCTAAAGCCTTTCTGGACGATTGTCCGAGCCTCGATGAGGGTCCTAAAATGGACATCGGATTTCACTCCGAAACAGGAGTCATCGGTCGTTCCGGTTTAGGTTACAGTTCGGGATCCCCTGCTATATTACTACAACAACACAATGATTGAAGATGTGGCAAACCAGTTAGGGAGCTTTATAAATATGGACTCAGCCACCAGTGCTATAACTCGACCATCAGCGATTAAAGTGTGTGTCGAGAATGATCTGAAGGAGGGCCTTCTCACCACTATCACAATTGGCACGCCGGAGGATAATAAAGATTGTGTCATTGAGTATGATAAAATTCCAAAGTATTGTAAACATTGCAAGAAGCAGGGCCATGAAGATGCATCCTGTCATTTTCAGCACCCTAAATTGAGAAAGATAAGGCCTAAGGGGCAAGAAGCAAAACGGGGATCCTCGGGTCTCACTCCCAAAGAGAAGGAATCAACCAGCAAAATCCACACAGTTGGAACTTTGGTTGAATTCCCAACCAATAAGGGGTGCTCCCAATTACAAGAGGACATTCCTCCAAGTACGGAGCTATTCTTCTCAGCTCAACCCAACGATTAGTTCAGAGGGATTAGGAAGCCACCCACTGTATCTTTTTTCTTTATGATGATATCTATTTATCTAAATTAAAGAAGGATAGAAAGCATGATAAATCCAACCTCATTGCTTTGGTTCCTTACCAGGCCCCTGTGGAGCTATCAAACTCTTTTACTGTTTTTCAGGATGAGGAAGATCACAACTCTGAAGACTCATTTGATGATGCATAAAGAGATCCCCAATGGTAGATGAATATGTACTCCCCTCTCCCATCTAATCCGGCTAATCCATCATCGACAACAGACACTCAGTTACAGGCAGGTAATCCTGAAAAAACACCCTTGATGCATGAGACAAAACAGAAGAGTAAAAAAGGAGGTGGTTTTACCAAGAGTCTCAGTATGATTCTGAGGCCCAAACAAATAATTAAATACCATGTTTAAATTATTGATCACAAAACCATTGGAAATGTATTATTTTGGAACATCGGAGGATTTGGAACTTCCATTACTAGACTTAAAACACTTCTTGCTATGCATAGAGTCACGGTTCTATGTCTACTAGTACCAGTGCATAAAATGATGATATTGATAAACATAAATTTGAACTACACTTTAATCATTCTATTGCTGCTCAACATGCAAAAATATGGATCTTTTGGAAAGATAACATCCATATTGATGTTATCTCTCAATCAGATCAATATGTTTTGACTGCATTGACTGATATGCCCACTAACTCTGTCTGGAACTGTGCTTTCATTTTATGAAAAAGTGCTGAGAACCCTAAGAACATCACTATGGAGTGATTTAGAAAGCTTCCCACAATCCCCAGCAATATATGTTGGTGATTTCAATACTGTAGCTTCTGTCACAGAACATAGAGGAAGACAACCACCACCCCTGGGTAGTATAATAGAATTTGGAGCCTGTATAAACTTCCTAGGACTTCAGGAAATCCCTACAGTAGGGAATCAGTTCACTTAGTCCAACCTTAGGCTCAGAGATGCTCATCTACTGCAGAAACTTGATAGATGACTGTGTAATTTAGAATGGTTTAACCAATTTTCACACAGTTCAATTCAGGTTCTCAACAGAACCACTTCTGATCACAACCCTCTTCTCATTTCCATACAGGATTCAACAGAAAACTCTCCCAAACCTTTCAAGTTTCAAATAATATGGGTAAATAGGCCAGATTTCCTAGATACTGTCTCTGACTCATGGCACCTTCCTAGTGATCACAATGGCATGTACAACATGGTCTTCAATCTGAAGATATTGAAGACCATTTTGAAGATATGGAACAAGTTTCGTTTGGTAATGTACACCAGAATCTTATGGAGTCCGAAAATAGGGTCTTACAGCTTGAAGAGATATACCAAAACTCAGGTACATACCAGAACCTCATAAAGCTAAACAGACAAAGAGCCATTTTAATTAGATCACAGAAAGAGTTAGCCATTTTCTAGAAACAAAGGTCCAACATAAATTGGCTACAAGAGGGTGATGCAAACAGTAGTTTCTTCCACAATGCTATGAAAGAGAAAGTTTGTAAATCCAAAATCACAACGATCGGGGATAGGAATGGAAAGTGGATTTCTAACCCTGGCACTATCAATGAAGAAGGAGTTTTCTTCTTTGAGAACCTTCTCAACGAGCCAGCAATTGATTTGTCGGGCCAATACCATGATCACTTCCTCTCTGTAATCCCAGAGTTGGTCACTGATGAAGAAAATGAGTTTATTCTCAGACTGTACACCTTAGATGAGCTAAAGACTGCAGTATTTGATTTGAGCAAAGAGAGTGCACCTAGCTCAGATGGTTTCCAAGGAACCTTTTACACTCATTGTTGGGACATCATTCACGATGACCTCCTCAGAGCAGTGAATGATTTCCAACGAGGAACTAAGATCCCCAAAGCAATATCCAGTACCTGGTTAACTCTCATACCCAAAAAACCCTCTCCATGCTCCTTTGCATATTTTAAACCTATAAGTTTGTCAAATTTATTGAATAAGATATTTGCAAAACTTATAATAGACAGACTGAAGCCAATAATGCCTAAGATGATATCTCTAGAACAGCCTGTCTTTCTCAAGGGAAGAGACATCTCAAATAATATTATTCTGATTCAGGAAATGGTAAGACTTATAGGTAGAAAGTAGAGCAATCAAAATATAATTGTTAAATTAGATATGCAGAAAGATTTTGACAGAGTTTCATTGTCTTTTCTTAACTCTGTATTGCTAAGGTTTTGCTTCCATGGTTCTTTTGTCAAGATAATCATGCAGAATCTATCAACTGCATGTTTTTCTATCTGAATCAATGGTGTTGTTACTGGTTTCTTCACTTCCACTAGGGAAATTTAAAAAGGTGATCCTCTGTCACATTTCTTCTACAACTTGTTAACAGAATCTTTCTCTAGGTCACTCAAGAAGTTTTTTTCCTCCAAATATTTGGAGAATTTCATTATGCCTAGAGAAGTTGCACCCATCTCACACATGATGTATGCAGATGATACTGCTATCTTCGTGTCTTAAAAAAGAAGGAACCTGAAAATATTGAAGGTTTTTCTGCTAGCTTATGAAAACTTTTCAGGTCAGAAAGTAAACTTCACAAAGTCGGAGTTCTATGTTCATCCTAGAACCAGTGATGTGAAGCAGAGTTTGATCAAAAGAGAACGTGAAATGAGAGAGGTTAGAATGCCTTTCAAATACTTAGGAGTCCCAGTTTTTAATGGGAGAAATATAATTTATCATTACCAGCACCTTATAGAGAGGATGGAGAAATCTATACATAATTGGAAAAATATATGGCTCACAGCCGCTGGTAGAATTATCCTAATCAACCATGTTCTGATGGCCATCCTTATTCACACTTTTGCTATCTTAAAACCACCAAAGGTGGTAATCAAGAAAATGAAGAGAATGGCCAGTAGATTTCTTTGGGGAGAAACAAGTTATGGACCAAGGAAAGTGTGGAGTAAGTGGTCAGGATTGACATTTCCAAAATCAGAAAATGGGCTAGGTTTCAGGGATATAAATAGTGTAGCTGATTCTTTCTCCTGTAAAGTATAGTGGAAGATGCAGAAAAATGACTCCATATGGACAACTTTTATGTGGTCTTTACCTGAGTCTTACAAAAACTCACATGTTTGGAAAAGAAATTGCTTTGTTACAGAACACTTCAACAACCAGTCCAGGATTCTGGTTGGAACATGTACATGCCCCTTTTGGCATGCTAATTGGACAGGAACTGGAGAACTATGTTACATATAGCCTCAAGAGTTGGAAATCCCATTTCAACACATAACTCTTCATGATTTTATCCGTAACAAAGATATTTACCTGAACCAAATGGAGCTTCACCTGGCTACCAATACCATCTCTTTATTGCAGGATGAACAACTGACCTTCTCCCATGATGATAAGCTCATATGGAAACCGTCAATAAATGGGGACTTCTCCATTAAAACTGTATATCATAGCCTCAGGGAAAGACAACAAGACAATGAGATCAACAAAAAGGTATGAACTTCACCAGTGCCTCCAAAGATATCATTTATGATATGGAGGATTAGGAATAAGTTTCTACCTTTTGATGATATACTGATAACATTTGGGTTTAGCATCCCATCTAAATGCCCAATGTGCAATAATCCAGACTCAATCTGTCATTATTTGAATAAATGCCAAGCAAATTTAGGAGTGTGGACACATATTCATAATTTGCTAGCAATAAACACACCAAGCTTCCAAACTGTCAGTGATAGGATTAACTTTTATTTGTCTTACAGTGGAACCTTCAACATCCATACAAGAGTAATAAGAGTAACCACTATGGTGGTATTCTGGGCTCTATGGAATATGAGGAACAAACTGTTATATGATAATGAAAATACTCCCCTCACTGAAACATGCAAAGAAATAGTTAATAAGACAGTTCTAATCTTCACTTCCTCACCACTGCGTGGTCATCTACAAAAACACCTTTTCTTAATTCAGAATGGGCTGATCCATTTCTTAGAAAAGGAAAAGACCAAGACCAGTCAAGATTGTGAAATGGTATCCTCCAGATAATGGTTTCAAAATTAATGTTGACGCTGCTTATAGGCATGATGGTTTCACTGGTATAGGTATTATAGTGAGGGTTTCTGTTGGTGATGTCATCAGAATGAAAATGGTCTACATCACTGCATCATCCCCCTTACAAGCTGAACTAATAGCAATTTCTCTAGGTTATTAGCTTGGAGAAGAAATGTTTTTAACACATTATGTGCTGGAATCAGAATGCATATATACAGTCCGTGGAATTTGGAATCCAACTTCTATAGACTGGAGATATTACCAGTTGTGCACTGCCCTAGCTGATAAGAACACACAACATAAGGCTATGCATGTCCTTAGAGATGGTAACATGGTTGCAGATTATCTTGCAAAAATAGGCCTTCAGTCCAAACAATCCTCTTCCACCACCCTTTCACAAGCTCCCAGAAACCTAAGAGGCTTGATATTTCTGGATAAAATGGGTGTTCCAAGTATACGAATCTCAGTTTCTGACAACAATCCATAGGAAGATTCTGCTCTTTTTGTTTGTTTTCTCGCAGGAAGCAGCAGTAGGGATGGAATAACACTAGAGCTCAACACTTCGTCGAGAAAAAAAAAGTTTCCCTTGGTCTCTAACCCAGAAAACACTGAGCTACACTGAACTCAACACTTCACCCAGATAGACGTTCACAACAGGAATCAGACAAGCTCATCATGAACCAGAATTTGGTTGTTTTAATATAGCTTTTGTTTTTATAACTAGTAGATCGCTTCAAACCTACTTTTCCTAACTTTTTCTTTGGGAAACGTTGGGTTTAGTATTCTCGATTCGCTAAGCTGCCTTTTGATGCAAGTTAGGATGTAGGTATTCTTTTGTATAGCGATACAAGACGTTGGAATCTCAAGCGCCTATCGATTCTTTTTGAGATAAATATTTTACCTCATCAGACTGATTTTTGTGTACAAACTAAGCTATCACAGCTCTTTTGGAAAGGTTTAGGGAGCCTAATGAATTTCCCTCCACCTGAAGGTGGTTTAATTTCAAAAACAAAAACCCGTTAGTACTATGTTCTTGGGTTTTACCATACTTTTGTACAGCCTTTAATATGATTGACATTGTTCAGTCTGTATAATGATAGCATTATAAAGTTTCAAACATTAGAGTCCGAGACCTCAGATATTTTTAGAAGTTGATGAATGTGATCTGATTTCATTTCACTTTTCTGGTGCAGCCAAACTCTTGGGTTTTACCATATTTTTGTGGAGTCTTTAAATTGATATATGATTGACATTGTTCAGTCTGAATAATGATAGCATCATATGGTTTCAAACATTATAGTCTGAGCCCTGATATCTTTTAGAAGTTGATGATTGTGATCTGATTTCATTTTACTTTTCTGGTGCAACCAATCTCTGTCGAACATTGTTTATGGTGAAACTTTAATGAAAGTTCTGGAACTGATCTCTTTTGTCATTTTCATTTGATATGGAGTGGTAATTAGTTTCTCCTAATAACGTGTTACTTGGTTCCATTTTTCTCCCAGACATAAGACTATATTAAGAGTCATTGTGCTACTTTCACAACCCGACGTTATCTGCACTGATGACTTTTCCATTTGGCAAATATAACTAGCTCTTTGGGGTCAGTAATTTGATGTTGAACCTTGTGATGGTTTGAGTTTCCCCCAATCATGTTTATTCTTTGAAGGAACGTTCAGGCTGCGTAATTGACTCCAGTAAAACTCCAGTAAATTGTGTCTCATGTTAGATTTATACTAATCAGTAATCACCTAAAAAATTGCAAAAAACTAATAATTTCATGTTACATTATCTACTCTTTGCTATATTTGTTTCATGTTACAAAACCTTGAGAACAAGAAAGAGATAAGGCAAGAATTCACTGAGATTGCAAAGGTACTCTCAAAGTATTTCTTTTCTAATACGCATGCTTGAAATTGTTGAAGGCCTAGATTTTGTAGTGTATTTTTAAATTTTCTCTTATTCTGGGAAGTAGAATTGTGAATACGGGAGGATAACTCAGTTTAGTCCTTTTGTTCTTGCTTATTTGCCATGATATAAAGATATGCAGGACTGGAGAGTTGGTATAAAGTTGTGGATACTTTTTTGGATGAAGTTTTGTTGATTATATAAATACATTCATTCAGAACGGTGTTTTCTATCCTATGTGTGTTTTTATAATGGAATTTGGAGGGAAAATATAGTTATAACCTTGTAGGGTGGTTGAGCCCTATTTATAGTCAGTAATATTCCCATTGTAAATACTCAATTACGACAGGAAAATTGAGCCCGTTGTAGAATAATTTACAACCAAACCACTAACAACCCCATACAATGGGGATACAACCCATTGTAAAATTCTTTTTACAATGAAGAATCTACTTTTACGACATTTATCATTGTAAGAGGAAGGGGGTGTTTCTTGTAGTGTTGGTCATAATTTTTGTAGTGACTACAAATTTTTGGTCATCAAGTGTTACGGTGACTAAAAGTTACTGGTCATTAAATATTTTAGTGACTAAGTCATTTTGGTCACTGAAACTTCATTTGATGAAATTTTTTTGGTCATTAACACAAAAAATTAGTGACCGTTTCTAGTTTATTGGTTACTATTTTATTGACGAATTATGACCAAAAATATTTTGTCAATAAAACCAATCGCCGTAACCAACTAGAAAAAGTCATCACCGAGACTTTTTGTTACGGGGATAATGTGACCAATTGGTCACAACCCGATTTTGGTCACTTAAAGCCATCAGTGATGATTTTCTAACATTTATTGACCAGAATCAGTCTGTCACTGAATGATTTTTTTGTAGTGTAATTAATTATTTAAGTGCCTAGGGTTTGATGGAATGTGTGTTCTATATTTTATTTCCAGGTATGAAGATAAGATCTGGTCGTAGACTAGACGAAAATGGAAACCTTGACATCACAGCATTATTAAACGATGATGACTATAGACTAATTCTTGACAAAGATAAGTTTCTGCCACCAGATACGACGTCTCAAACCAAGGCCATGTCATTGATGTCCATTCTCCCAGCTCCTGATCTGAGGATTCCGGGTTCAAGTTTGCCACACGTTGTTTTTGGTGGAGAGGTTTCAGCTGCTAGACCTCCTATCGGGTAGGTAGATGTTGGCATCAGCGATTCCTCGTACTACTTCTGCATGTCTCTACCTGGAGCGAGAAGAGATCCCGATATAATTTTCTTCATTTCATGCATGTTTCGATTCCAGACGTGTTAACTTTCCTATAGATTTGATGTTTTTAAAAGCTGAAATATTTGTTTTACCGTTTTAGTTTAACCATTAGACCTATGTTCCAACATATCATACCTAACCAAGTATGTAAAGAAAAATAACACACGAGCACACACAACTTAGTCATGCAGTTTGGTGAAATCCATCTACGTCTGCAAGGCTTGGCCCAGTTCAAATAAATCCACTAATCAGAAAGATACAGTACAAAGTAAACCATACAACTATATTTATCTTTTCTAATTACTAGCGTGTGGATTTTGCAAGCTCCCCTTGCTACTGATCTGCCTTGATCAGACTCCCTCTGATCTCGAAACTTGTCGATGCTGGATATCCTCCTCCTCCCAAGGAATTAAGGTATGTGATTTTGAACTAATGAACAACATGTCACGTATGTTGGAAGATATGAAAACTGGCTCCTGCGGAGCTCTCGAAAAGATGTAAATCTGATGTGCAGATTTTCTAAATTAAAATCCTGAGTATTGCAGCCGTGATGTCCATCAATATATAGTCCCTTAAGCAGATCATAACTCTCCTAGATTATCTCCATAATACTCATATTCCTTATCTGCTTCTGAAGCATATCCAAATCTCATTAATAAAGGAATTTTCCTTCTTTCAAATATCCCATAATATTCCATAAAACCAATTTTAAAATTGTATGAATTTTCAATAAATCCATTATGCTTCAACACGTCTGAATCAAATATTGCATAATCTTCATATTTCCATAAATCAATATTACACAATATTCTATCTATCAAATCCTGATTCTTCCTGTATGTTCCAACATGGAACTTTTTTCTTCTTCAACATTAGTTCACAAATGCCAACACAATAATCAATGAAGTCTACATGACTTTACAATCCCCCCCTTTGGTATTTTGTGGATCGAACTATTTTGGAACAAAGGACCACAAGAAAAACTTCCAAATTTCACAACCATAAGAATTCCAAAAATCCCTTATTTTGGAACATATACGAATGACCAATTTTGAATTTATAAGAGCACCAAAAAACAAGAAATCCAAAGAAATAATTTAGATTACATCACCAAAAAATAATATCCAAAATCCTCCAAAATATTCGGCCCATGGGACCATGAATATGCCAAAGTAAAAAAAACATGAAAACCCAGCAAAAGTTCAGCCAGCGGGGAACCAGTAATAAGCGGGGGCAGGCGGGCGCCTGCCCTGAGATCCGTCGGCGAGGCGGGACCTACTGTTCCTGGCCGACGGATTGGGGAGTTCCCTCGGCGGCGGGCGCATCGACGGC
>JAULKK010259577.1:0-15188 GCA_032355705.1 Rubia peregrina
GCTAACTCATCCTCGTCACCATTACCGGACACTAAAACATATTAATACTGACAATTTATTCTCTCGTTGCTGAATTGTATGGACACAAATAACCTATTCTCGTCGGTAAATTGTATTATTAGTGACTACCTAGGTTTGTCACCGATGTATTTGACCCGTTTCTATTTGTGAATAATATCTTAGGTAACTATTTCTTAGTCATTAAATAAAATTATTTACTGACTAAATTGGGTTTCATGGCAGCGATTCTTTCCCCTAGTAAAACCACTATTTAATTAGTGACGATTGAATAGTAAAACCATCAACAGACCTTTTAACAACAACCTTATATTACATCTATTTGACGACCCTTTTCCTTACTAACGGCTTTTAGTGACGACTTTTGATATTTTAGTGTTGAATTTCACTGGTCAATAAGCCGATTTCTGGTGTACTCCTATATAATAGTCAACTACTTGCTCACAATAAATAATTCAAGATCAAAAAAGAGCCAGCTAAACGGAATACAAACAAGTAATGCAATAGAATGATTAATAAAAGGATACAACTTTTTCATATGATTTTAACGTGATAAAGTGAAAATTTCTATGGAATCAAATCAAAGTCTTGGAAAGACAGATTTCCATGCGTTATGGAAAGACAGACTTTAATTAGAATAATAAAAAGGTAGAAGGTTTTAGTTGCAATATTAAAAATTTATTATGCAACGTGCAGTAATTATACGCTTATGACCCGATTAGTGCAACTCGAAAATTTTATCTTCATTTCTTCTAATTTTCCGTTTAAACCTTGGTATTTTCATAACTTAATTATGGAAAGACCGTCTTTCAAGAGACGGACTCGGAATCAAAACTAAAAATATAATTACCAGAAATTTTGATTTCCATTTGGCCACATAACACTGGTGAAGTTAGCGACTCCTTCAGTAGTATGGGCACTAGGGATACCCATACTTTCATAACGAGGAAGAATTGGAATCTGACCGACATAACCAACAAACTTGAACTCAGATTTGTTTCGCTGTTTGGTCTCTGTCGGGAGATCAAACAGCTCCTTAAATTCTCCAAAAACGGCGTCGCATAAATCGACGGAAATCTCGTCGGACAACGCCACGAAGCAGCCGTATTCCTCCAGCGCCGAGATGACTTCGTTGCGAGCCTTCAGCCATGAAACTGTGCCCGGTTTCATTTTCTTCGGCAAATCAATGGTGGGGATTTTGTGATCAAGTAATGGAGCCATTTGTTGCTGTTTTCCCAAATGTATATGATTGGTTTGCTAATAGTATTCATCACATATTGAAAAGGATGAGGGTTTTTATAGGAAGTAGGCTTCTTGTGGAATTTTTGTTTGCACCGCTACAAAATAAAGTTATTGTAATACTTTTCTATTAACACTTATTAAAATGTTACGATAGTTTAGAAAGAGTTACTCCCTTCCTCTCATTTCAGACTTTCAACAGTTGATTTGAAAAATATTTGATCCTTAATATCTTTCATTATGGATAACTAAAACTTGTGAAAAGTTGAGATATTGAAAATATATGTTATAACAAATCTAACTATGTATCACACAATAGTATTTTATAGTCAAAGTTAGGAAGTTTTAAAAAAATGAATATAGTTAAATTGCAACTTAAAATAAGACAATTTAAACCTTTGAAAAATGTTACCTAAAGTTTGAAAAGTATTGCGTTACATCCAATGCAACATCATCAAATGTAATACTTGTAAAAGTGTGCAATAGGTCTTACTTAATATTTTTAGCACCTGAAACAACATTTTCAAAGTGTTACATTACTTTTAGTCAGTCTGCAGAATTGTCGAAGCATTTAAGAGCTTGATAGGGTTTTGTGATTATTATTTTTACATTGTAAATTATATTTAAATAGAAATAGACCTGATATTTTACAGGGGATCGTTAAGAAAAATGGTCGCGATATATTCATGCGTGTTGAACAAACATCAAATAGATAGAATTGATGGGAGGCGGCGGCATAGAATCTTCAGTTCAGCCTCAACACTATCGATTGACAGGAACTTCCAACTATCTTTGGGATCAATTACTTAGGTGATACGACGGCAGCTAGATATTCTTTGGCAAAACGTATATTCCCTCCTCATGTCCTCTAATAATGGTTCCCTTTGACCATATTTTTTTATGATATATTTAATTATTTATATTTTTTTTATATAAGATAATGGATATCATGCGAGATGTATTTGAATCCTCCATAACATGTAGTTTCTTACAAGTAAAATTTTATATAATTCGTTATTGGCACCAAAGATCCCAGTGCAGCCTCATCCCAACCCTCTAATGAAACCCTAGCCCCACGCCACCTCCGCCACCATCGACCACCATTTTCGGCACCGCTCAACCAAGCGCCGGAAAATTGAGACCCACCACTCTCTCTCCCCTCTCACCAATCTTCTTTGTGCCGCCGTTCACCGGGAACCCGCCTCCGCCACACCTCCGCTGCCACCGCTAGTTTCAACTCGTGCTGCTGCTAGGGTGCCAGAGCCGGAGTGGAAGAAGAGAAATGTAATTTTCTCTTTCAGTGGAAGAAGAGAAATGAAGAGAAACGCAAAAGGAGAAGGAGAGAAACGCATAAGGAAAAGGAGAGGAGGGGTATAATAGTAACTTCACTATTTTTCATTTCTATAAAAAAAATCAGAGGGTAAAATCAAATTTTCATCTAATTCCAACCTCAGATTGCTGGAAGAGGTTAAATTTTCACATAAACTAACCATCTAGGGTTATATTTGCACTTTCAATTATCACATATTTGCATTTTCTTGAATTATATAGGGTTATATATGCACTTCGCTCTTATATATATATATATATATTTCACATTCAAATACACATTATTAATTATTTTAACTTATATAATATGATATTTAAATTTATTTAAAAATTATAATTTTTAAGGTAAAAAGTCAGGGAATTTGTCCATAATCTTATGGACATGACACATTTCCCGAGAATTTCTCAAGATAAAATTGAATTAGCTTGTAACTACTGCTTTTTATTGTTTTTTTCTTTTCAGTTTATCCACATATTAATCATAATTCATTTTATTTTAGTAAAATTTAATTCGATGAAATTTAATTATTTAGTTAGCATTATTGTTATTTTCACTACATTTATTCGAGTGGCCCAGTCCACCTTGATTTGAGTTTTTCAAGCATTAATCGAAGCTTGAACGGAAAATACAAGAACTTGATGCCCAACAACCAAATTCTTAAACCTCAAATTCCCATCATACCGCATTTTAATAAAAATCTCTATACCAATTAAAATCTGGATCAAAATCCAGATCTAAAACAAAAAAAGCGTTTGATTTAGTTTTGAGCTGGTACACTTTAAAATGAGTGAAATTCAATTTCTGTGTTTTTTTATTTTGAAAAGGAAAACGGTAACAGAACAACAAAAGAAAGAAAAGTTGTCCTTAAACACAAGTGAGTTGATCTTCTATCTCCTCTGAAAATTGAATGCGCTGATTGAGCATGCGAATATGAAGACAAAAACTACTGGCATTCCCACAATGACACCAGCAACAGCTCCAAGAAAATCGTGTCGGAACCCGAAGTAGCTTCTCAAGAACTGTTTGATAGTTGTCTGATCAGAGCCGAAAGTATCCTCCGCGTCGCCCCATTGCGCCACAATCATACCGTACAATGTCCAGGCCACGGGGGTTGCCCAGTAGTTCCACCTCCACCAAACGGGCATTCTCTGTTTGTAAAAACAAAACCAGCCGATCATAAGAGAGAGTAAAAATGCCAGTGGATGGCTACAACTGTACTGATGGAACTTACAGGCCGCGGGATAATGAATCCGGAAAAGAGATTCCACAGTGCTAAGAATGCAGTAGAGACGATGGCAGCTATGTTTAGGTCCGGGGTCATGGCCACGGTCATCATGCCATAGAAGGTGAAGTACAAAAGCGTGAAGTACATGAAGAACAAGTACCAAAAGAACTTGGCTGCTGTCCATTCGAAACCAATCATCGAATATGTAATGATTGCATAAGGCGCAGCTTGCGCAAATACATATGGCAACTCAATGGCTACCTGGAGGTATACAACAAGGCTATTTTCATTTAGTAATGCCGACAAAACTGGCAAGCAACGCCAAGCCAAATTTTTGATGTATTTGCCACTGACCTGTGCAAAGGCATAAGGGAGTGCAGAATACATTCCAGCTGCTCTTTCTCTGTAGAAAACCGTCCTTTCGACGCCCACCACGGGCTGCACAGCTGAGAGGTTTTGGAACCCGAGGAAGATCACAGCAACATACATAGAACCCATAGCATTAGTAAGATCTTGCTGAGTGTCCCTGCATTATAGTATATTTCAAAACAGTTGGTCAAATTGGCTCCTGTCTCAATTTACTCAGAGGTTCGTCACTTACTTTTTACCACCTAGATCCCAAAATATCGTCCCAAATGCCAGGCCAATGATGGCGGTGAAAAGGAATCTCACAGCCGTGTAAGGTGGATTCCGCCAGTATGAAATGCGTTGTTTCCATAGGCAAGCTATGCACTGGACAAGGAAAGATTGGGAGTACTTTGTAGGAAAATACAGATCTTCTGTGTTAGGGCGAGGTGTGCTCAATTCCTGAATGAGTGTTTTATTCCTCCTGAAAATTATTTCAATATCAGTAAATTTAGATCAGTTTAACTTAAGTGATCATGCATCTGGAATACTAATTGAAGCATCATATAGAAAATCAGTGTCATGTCAGCAAATTTACGTGTATAGGTAAGAATTTCTGTAAAATTGAGCAAAATCAACTCCCAGCGCGAGTTCTTGCGAGGAAGCGGAGACTTCTAACATCCAGGTCGCGGGATTATATCCTTCTTTTATTTTAGCTGCTCCTTCAAATCCCTGATTTACAAACAGAATGACAATATAATTATAATCCACAAAACGGCACATTTTCTTCTTGAAATTATTTATTATTTTGGAACACATACCTCGAAGTATTTGATTAGTTCGCTGGAATGATGACCTAGAGGCCCAACAAATATTTCCTCGCCTCCTCGCTTCATGAGAAATAACTGCAAACCAACGCTTGCTTTTAATTAGAAAGTCCTATTGATCGAGGAACGAGTACTAGATAGAGCGGAAGGAGCATTTTACTTCATCAAAAGCTTCAAAGATGTCGATGCTAGGCTGGTGAATGGTGCATACGACTGTTCTTCCAGTATCTACTGTATTCCTGATAGTCCTCATCACAATGGCAGCTGCTCTAGCATCCAGACCTGAAGTTGGCTCATCCATGAAAATAATTGAGGGATTCGCCACCAGCTCAACTGCGATCGTGAGTCTCTTGCGCTGCTCAGTGGACAAGCCATTAACTCCGGGTAATCCCACGAGTGCATCTCTCAAAGGAGCTAGTTCAACAAGTTGCATTACTTCCGCTACGAACATCTGCACTTATCGGTAAATTTAAATTTACTATACAATACAAAACCAATGCTGAGAAAAACATGTTTTAGGAAAACCTTTCTGGATTTAAAATCAACTTCTTGAGGTAGACGCAGCCAAGCTGAGTAAACCATTGACTCGTGAACAGTTACATGAGGAGAATGAATGTCATTCTGCTCACAGTATCCAGAAATCCTTGCAAATGTATCCTGGTTCTTGGGATATCCGGAAATCGTGATGTTTCCCTCGATATAACCTCCGGTTTTCCTACCAGCTAGCACATCCATCAAAGTTGTTTTTCCAGCTCCACTAACACCCATCAAAGCTGTGAGGACCCCAGGCCTAAATGCACCGCTAACTCCTTTGAGAAGCATCAATTTGTCTTGGACGGCACCCAGAACTTTCATTTCCTAAATATCATATTGTCCAAATTCAGTATGTTGTGGATGAATTTCCATGATCTTAACAAAGTTATGAATTATCCATTTACCTGTGGCATGTCTACTGAGTATTTTATGTCATCAAAAGTGATCGAATGGGGTTCAAATGGAAGAATCATGCCCTTTTTCCTGCTAGCGTGTATCGCGCTTCTACTTTCTTCACCTCTTTCTGCAAGAAAAACAAAATTACAAAATCCGAATATAGTCTATGCTATTTACAACTTACATGGTTATTGAAGGTTCATTTTCTTTAGATATTCAACTTACCTAATGAAGCTTTCATTAGGACAGAATCTTCAACATTTTCACCGTCTTCTGGTATAACCGCTTGTGGCTTCTCGAAGGCTGCAAAAATCCTCCGAAACATTTTAGCATTATATGCAAAATTAGTTCTGAAAATGGGGAGAAATGATGCTCACGCTTAAGATAAGTGAGAGCCATGGTGAATAAGATATTAAACAGGAAAACGAATCCAACATTTGCTCCCACTCCAATCCAATACCAATTTGGTTCCGTAAAGAATCCTTGATTCTTCATGACTTCGACTCCCAAAGTCTCCCTTGAATTTGGCAAAATCTGTGAATGAGAAGTAAAATTGGAGAAGTTTTAGGCATTTCAGAATTCAGAAACTGAAAGAGTATGAAGGAATCGGCCACATCTCATCCCAAGTGATCAATTAAGGCTTAACTTATTTTCCCGCCCTTTTCTACTATTAGCGAAGATCAGTTTTTCTTCTATAGCTTTGTAGCTGCTAGTGTAAAAAATTAGTGTAAGTGTACATACAGTATATTAGCACTCCATGAAACTGCCTTGAGATTATATAAATAGTGCAGAACTTTAGAAGTTAAAGTTCCTATTCTGTTTCCCCTTATAACAGTCTCTCCATGAAAGCTTCAAGCTTTCTTGTTTGATGTAAAGAAACCATGAAACTAACCGTGGAGCATTAGTTACTTACGTGTTTCCACTTATCTCCAGTAAACTCATTTACAATGATCGCAGACTGTGCATACATCCATGGTGAGCACCAGTAACCCCAAATCCACCAGTGTTTTATTTGTTCTGCAACAAATAAACAGCAAAAACCAAGATTAAAAATAGGCCATGCATGAATAACATATAGAAAAATCAGTTAACGTTGTTACCCCTAGGCAGAATAAAACCACCGAAGACTAAAATCAACAGAATTGCGAGTGCTCCAAAAGTGTAAGCAATGATCAAGTTCCTCCCAGCTGCACCGATAAATCTGAACAACCCTGACGCCATCTGACTAACAATTACAAGTAACAAGTACTGCTTGAACAACCTGCAACAAACGTATACACCAAATAATACCATATCTCCATGTATCCACACGCACACACCAAATGCCAAATTTTACCATAAAAAATTTACCTTGCTGGACTAGGATCAAGTCCAATCACGTAGTACGTGAGAAACACCCAAGAAGCAACTTCAACCAATGTAATCGGTATCTTGAGAATCCATGAAGGCAATGCATATGACCATGCAGGGAAGAACTGGAGGTCCCGTTGCTTAAAGAACACAGGAAGCTTGTAAATTGTCATGGCCAACTCAGCAAATCCGTTGAACATGATTTGATAAACCGTGTAATATAGAGCGCCAACATATATTATCCCATCAGTTATGTTTTCTCTTGGCATTTTTGTTCTGAAAAACATTGTCATTCCAACTATAGCCATAAAAATGAGCTAAAAAGCAGAAAAAGAGAAAACGACCATCAGTAAGTTCATTAAGACCAAAGGGAGCACAACGCTAGAGAAATATACTCACTTGGCAGAGTCTGAAAATGTAGACGAAAGAGTTTCTCTTTATTAACAGAAGCTCTCTAGCAAAGACAGCTTTTAATATTTCTTTCTTGTCGACACCATACTTTTTTGTTGTCAAAGCTGCTGGATGACTTTTACTCTTATCAAATGGCGTGGCAAGTTCATCTTCTAAATTCCTTCCGACATGGAAAGATTGGAATGCCTCGGCGAATTCTTTAGCAGTGATAAATCTGTATGGGTCATCTGTGTGCGCCCAATACTGTTGCTGGTCTTTCTTAGAAGTCACCTACATATTAAAGATCCAGGTTAATTTACTAGCAGAAAACAGACTACAGAGTCGAAGTGCATGATATAAAATTATGCATCAACACATACTTCTTGCAAGAAATCAGCAACTCCTTTTCTCACAGGGCATTTGAATCCCATGGACTGGAAAAACTCGAGAACATATTCTCTGGGACCCTGGTAGACAATGAAGCCATCCGATAAGAGGACAATATCATCAAATAAGTTATATGTCTCAGGAGCCGGCTGCAGGAGTGAAATGAATGCAGTTGCCTTCAAAATGTGCACAATCTGACTCAGGGAATTCACAATCTGAAAAGTGGTGGAAGTGTCCAATCCAGTTGATATCTCATCCATGAATAATACACTTGTTGGGCCGACAAGCATTTCACCTGCAAGTATCCATTGAATTAACCTCAACTAACTCGAATCTCTAAACAGGAATGGAATCATCAGTTTAGATTTCACCTGTCGTGACACGCTTTTTTTGTCCTCCTGAGATACCTCTCAACATTTCATCCCCCACCATAGTATCGGCACAAATGTCCAGTCCCAACATCTTCAAAATGACAATGATGACATAAAAAAACCCTTCTACCAACTAGTGTTACATATGGAACAAACAAAAATGATTACCCTAAGGATATAGTCCGTGACAACAGTTACTTCTTGCCCTTCTGTAGCTGCAGACTTCAACAATACAACCAAATAAATTTAGTACTATACCGACGCAGAATCCATGGTTAGTTAGCTTAGTAATGGCTCTTGTATCACCTTCATGAATATATCAATATCAGGATCAGGCATAATGTTTGCGGCCTTTTCTCTTCTCAACAAATCTATTAACATCTCTACAACCATTGAAGCAAAAAAATTATCAATCCAGTTGCCTGATATATTGAATAACTAAACTAGAGTATGCAAAACCATTGTAGTAAGAAAAGACATATTTACAGACTAACCATAACGAGAACCAACGCCTTGGCACCTCGCAGAAAATGCCAGAGTTTCTCTTACTGTCATCTCCCCTATGTGGAGATCATGTTGACTAACATATGCAGAAGTTCTCTCGGGTACAAATTCGTTCAGTTCGTGTCCATTGTATGTTACTCTCCCAGAAACCTAATTCGTGAGTAGAAAAATGTCATCCAACACTTCAAACTTTTCACATGACGATTTTCATAGAAGAATGTAACTCATTACCTCAAGATCAGAATCAAGCTTTCCAGCCAAAGCCAACAACAATGTTGTCTTCCCAGAACTCGGAGGACCTAAAAGCAAAGTCATTCTGGAAGGAAAGAAATAACACGTGATCAACGAAGTGAACTAAGATTCGACAATCCTACACTACATTAGATATTAATCAGAAAAGTATTCTCTCACCTCGAAGGTCTGATAATTCCACTGACATCACGAAGAATGGTAAGTGGTTTCTTTCTGCTTGGAAGTACATGAAGATAATTGAGGAATCCCTTTTAAAAACGGTCAGAAAAACACGAGTTAGATCAAACAAATTCCTATATGCATACATCTCAACATATTTAAAGAAAAATCATGCGATGGAATCAAAGAACAGTCCTTAATTACCTCGATTATATTGGTAAAGAAGTTAATGAAGGTAGGGAGAGCACTAGTTCCCACAAGAGCTTCTGCTTCGACATTGAGATGCTCATATCTTACTTCCACAGTAGGCAAATCAATCCCAACTCTGCAAAATCCGGCCCAAAAACAAATTCAAGGTTAAGGTTTTGTTCATGTGAAATGAAGAGAATTTCACTACGAGTGCTAATTACCATGAAGCTCCAATGTGTAACTTTTCATTAATTTTATATTTTTGAAGTTACGAACAAATCTCTCTGAACCATCTATTTTCTCCTCTTCTCCAGTCGTCTTTCTCATCTTCTCTCCTTCTCCCGGAAAGAAAGAGGAAGAGGACCTTTGTTCATGTTTAAAATATACTACAGTAGAAGGTATTTTTATAATGTGGATTTTCTTTTATTTATTTTGAGCATATGATCTGAGAGTATGTGTTTCCAGCAATCTTTATTCGTTAAAAGTCTGTTGGCTTTCCATTTACTCTCCAAAGTTGATTTAGGAGAAATCTGAATCACAACTCGTTTATACAAATGACTTTTGGCGATTCACTCCGAGATTACAAAGCATATTTGTAGACCCGACTAGTTTGAACATCTTTAGGCTGCTCACACAGGTTATATTCTGGTTGACTGCCTTTGAAACAGTTTGTTTTGATTGTTCAGCCGATTCAGTTTAGAGGATTTCGTATACACAAAAGATACTCCCTCCTTCTCATTTCAAATTTCACATTTTAACTTTTAACAATTGTCTTGAATTTTTTTTTATCGTTAATATCTTTCATTAAAGATAATTAAAACTTCTGAAAATTTGATATTTTCAAAATACATGTTAAAACGAACATAACAATGTATCACATAGTAATATTTATATTTATATACCAATTCAATTTCAAGATCAAAGTTAGGAAGTTTTGATTAAATGAATTGTTAAATTGCACCTTGAAATGGGACAAATGGAGTATGATTTTTATACACTAAAAGAAACATATTTTAAGCAACTAAAAATGACGGGATAAGTCTCCTACTTTCATAAGAGAGCTTTAGTTTAATGGAGGCCAACCGGACTTTTAGTAGAGGACTACTAATTTTCGATTTTCGATCTTCGATCACATAAATGTTGAGCTGGAAAGTGTAGATAGATCAAATTTTGTGTGGTTAGCATATCTCTCTAGCAAGTCTAATGCTTGCTATTGTGACTTTTTCGAGTCGGGACGCTAGCTCGAGTTGGTAGATCCGCTCGATGGGATTATGTCGAATTTGCCTGACCATTTCATGGTAGAAGAGGTCATTTCATTATATGATGTACTTTTCATTAAACCATGAAGGTTAGTTTTTAGAATTTTGTATTTACCGTGTTTGTGTAAATGGGACTCTCATGTACTATCAAATTATAAAGCTTTCGGTCATTCTTATAAGTATAAAAGATTGGATTATCAAACATCCCCGTCACCACTAGAAACACATCTCTGACAACCAAGTTCGTCCCTCCATCTTTCTCAAAGTAGTTTTAACCTTATGGAGCCGCCCCGATCTTTAGAAAATAGAAACCAAGTCACGGTTTTGAAGTTGACGACAATGCAGATTTAAAAAGTGTGGTCGAGTCAAGACTTTAGAGTAGTCAGATTTTATACTCCCATTTACACTGCGAAACTACTATGGAGTAGGGGTGCGTATCGGTTTGGTACTCAAATATTTTTAATTATCCGTTCGATTTGATCAGGTTGACATTTTGCAAATTCAAAATCGAAAACTGAACCATATTTGGAAAAATCAAATTCTTTTTATTCAAATTTGGCTTTTGATTTTTGGTTTCCGATTCAAATTCAAATATATTTGAATGAACCAAATTGAATAAACGTAAAGTATCATTATGTTTAAACTGAACACGAAAATACTTTAAATTCAATACTTTCACTTAAATTTCTAACTTAAAATCATGCCACACCCAAAATGTTTAGTAATTTCAATCATTGAGATTATAGGTATAGAATCAGTAGTGATTTGTTCAACCTGTTAAATTCATATCATTTGATGTAATTGAAAATACCATACACAAAAATTAAAGAGAGTAAATTTAATCTTCTGAAATTATTGTTCGTGATGCATTCAATAATTCCATTACATCAATTTTACTTGCATCGAATATTCACATTTGCTTGTGCATGTTTAACTTAAAAGGTTTAAGAAACACGACTCTTTAACGTACGTACCTATCAATTCTGTCCCTCATCTTCAACAAGAAGCTCTCATTATCTTCATCAGCAACCTTCACCAACCTCTCCACAAGGGTTCTCCTCTCCTGATCCCCAATGCTGGTGACATCCACCTCATTCGGCTGCCCCCTCGATCCCAACAGCAGCCCTCTTCGCAACCTGTCGTATGTCGGCAGCTTCTCGATGGCCGCCCATTTGAGCGCTTCTTCATCGTCTTCTTCGTGCTTCGATGAACCTGAGAAAACATCGAGCAAACTACCGCTCATCCTTAGGTCGTTGTCCCTTTTTAACCCCGGAAAAATGTGAATGTGTGATGAAGAGAATAAACAAGAATGCAGAGAATGTGTGTTGTGGTGGTGGAATTGAAGTGGGGAGTATTTATAACTATAGAAAGGGAGTGTGAACTCATTGTCATGGATTAAGACAGGCGGCAAAGAAGAAGCGCAAGTGTTTGAAATGTACAGTTAGGTTTCTGGATGATTCAGTTCATCACATGGAACATTTTGCGTGCGTTCCATCTGACGCTTCACTGTGATTGGTTATATTTGGTAGTCGAGTTTAAATTATCAGACAGCTACACAGTGAGAACAACTTATCTTTTGTGTGTCCTTTGACATAACCACATAGGTTTTTGTTTAAAATGTAATATTAACTAGTGCCTTAGTGTAACTATCTTAATGTCACTGAGACTTAACATTAGAATTGTAATATTCGGCTAGAGCCTTGATATAAGTGAGTTTGTCCCATATCATCATTTATTATAATCGCACAATATACAAAAACTGAGTTTAATCGAACTTAGAGATGAGAACCCTATAAACACTCGTATTAGAGAAGAAAAATCCAAAAAAAAAAGCAAAAAGAGTTTGACGGGGGTGGGTACTGTGAATTAGATACACTTGAGAGTATGCATTTACATTTCTTAAAGCATGTTTTATGATTTGCCATATTGCTGAACCTAATCTCTTTTAAAGGAAGGGAGTTTTATTTCATTATCATCATATTAACCACATTAAAGGATAGTATTCATTTAATGGTAACGCTTCTCCTTGAATGTTTAATTTGAAAGAATGTATTTTCAAATGTGGTTTGTTGAAGAGATTTACTGCAATGTTAATGGATTCAAACAAAAAATTCACCATACTACTGACACTGCTGGAAAGCATGTACATATATTTAAACCTATCAAATCTAATTCTAATCAAAATAAAACTGAATATTCTAAACACTAATTAAAATATTATCAAAACTCTTCTAAGTCAATATGACCGAGTTTATGGCTTCATTATTAATAATAATAATATACTAAAATGACCACACTACCTCATTAAAAAATTCAGTGAGAAAAAGAGTATAGTGTTGACCTCCTAAAAATATTAAAATAAGAAAACAATAATAAATGATATTTTTGACATTGTATCACCCTACCTGCTTACGCAAGTGCAAAACTACCCATTCCGATCAATTTTAGCTGGAATTAAGTGAAATTACTATTTTGCCCCTCTGTTTTTTTAAAAAGGAAAAAATTGTGAAATGACATTGATGCCCTATCTTCTCCCGTTTCTTCCACCGATGCTAGTATTTCCATTTCACCCTTCTTCTTCTTCCCTTTCTTCTTCGTGCCTCTCCGTCGACTTCCCCCTTCTTCTCCCATTTCTTCTCCGTCGACTTCCTCCTTCTTCTTCTCCCATTTCTTCTCAGTTAACTTCTACGGAAAGAGGCGGAGAGACTGAGGAGGCGCCATTGATGAGAGGTAGAGGAGGAACCGTTCTGAGCTAGGGTTGTTTAGGACAGGCTTTGGCTGACGGTAGGGTTGGGCTGGGTTAGCGCTAGGGTTTAGATCAGGAAGTGATCGATGGATGAGGTGGTGGTTGCGGGGCTGGCTGGTTGGGGTGGTGGCAATGGAGATGGCGGAGGTGGTGGTGGCGGCTGGCTGGAGGTGGTGGTGGCTAGGGGGGAAGTGGTGGTGGTGATAGTGGTGGCTAGAGGGGAAGTGGTGGTGGCTGGCTGGATAGAGGTGGTGGTGGTGGCCTGGTGGTGGTCTGAAGGCAAAAATGTCCTAACACTTATAGATTTTAGGTTAAAGGGTATTTAATTATTTTATGTGTGGTCAATGATGGTTAATGCCGAAAATAATGTATTAGGGTTATATTGGCACTTATGTCAACTAGTTAGGATTTTTTCACTAAAAATTATCTGAGTGTTTATTAGCATTTACTCAAGTAGGTATGGTTATATGAAAAGAACCAGAGGTTGCAAGGATTTAGTTTTATGTGTTGATTTGACGGAATTTAAAAGTTGCTAAAAATTAGATTTATAAGTTTTTGGCATAAAAAATATTAGGCTACATTTTAAATAATTATTTCTCACAATAAATATAAACAATCAAAAATTTCCTTTCATCAAATCTCTATTTTAGAAAATATAGATGAAAATTATGCAAGAGTACAAATATCGTCTTACAATAAGATTAGTGAAAACATAAATTATAATCTTTTAATTCGGAATTTGAAATAAAATTACTTTGGAGGGGTCGATTTTATAAGGCACTGAAACTAGGAACCAATCCGTAGATACATGAAAATAAGGAGAAATCGCTCACGCCATAGCTCTTAAACGGCGATTCCGAGACCTCTCCAAAGCGGCAGTTTTCTTCCCAAAACTAATTACATTTTGACCCCTAAATTTGAGGTTTGGGGCCCGTTATAAATGCCCCACCTCTGGTGGTTTTAATATTAAAAAATAAAAATAAAAAACCCCATATTTGAGAGGCTCCTACTCCAAAGAGGCTCTTGTTTTTTGTATCCACTACTTATCGTTTGCCTCGCATCTTACCAGAAGACCGTCTCGTATGAGATGGACTCTTTTTCAACCACCCTTTATTCTTCTTTGGGAAAAGTGCAAAAAAGACCATATTAAATTGAGAAAGTGCAAAATTAACCCTATTTTTTTTTGTAAAATAGTGCAATTATACCCAAATAGCACTATTCCGGCATTGACTGAACAAATTTAGCCGTTGACCATTTATGAAAAGGCAAAAATACCTCTATTCTTAAAACAAAAAATGTAATGACAAAGATACCGCCAAGGTTCTTTTTCTTCTTCAAACCTGCCACCAACAGCTCCGCCGCCACTAACCCCACCCAGATCTGCCACTAATCCCCACCGCACCACCACCCAGCTTAGTATCATGCTAAAAATTCTCCCCGTCGTCGCCCAAATCTGCCGATGCTGGCTAAAACCTGAGATTTGTCTCTCTCCCGCCTCCATCCGCTCTCCCCGCCGCACTCCACCCTAGTCTCTCCATCATCCAAATCCACAGCTGGTGTGTCCAGTACGGTTATTTTGGGACATTTTGAATTCACTTTTGTACACTTTTGTGCTCTATGTGTGGCATTTTACCTTGAAATTCTCTAAGGAGAGTTAAGAGCGACTT
>JAULKK010259792.1:0-15188 GCA_032355705.1 Rubia peregrina
TGGGTTAATATATGAGTTGAAACCTGTGGATTTACCTATTTTTGACCCGTGAGTTAATAATTTTTGACCCACGGGTTGAGCGGATTTCAACAAAACCCATTTTGACCCGGCCCTTTTTTGTCCAATAATAAAATGGGTCAAAATGGGTCATACCCATATTTTTAAACTACTCATATTACCCGACTCGTATTTAACCCGTCCACCCATTTGCCACCCCTAGACCCACTACCCATGACTGATATGATTTTCATACTCATACCCGCCCACCCCACTCCACCAAAACTCGCTCCACTGCCATCCCTGGTCACTATAGTTTTAGGTTATTATTTTTTATATAAATTTGAAATGTGTGAAGAAAATTGAGCGAAGAGAATAAAAAGTGACAAGCGCAAAAAAATAAAATAAAATTGGCAAGTGGGCCAGCATTACATTAGGGTTGGATTAAAATAAAAACAATTTACAAAACCCTTCAATACCTATGTTTGGACAAAACATATTACTCTCTCGTCCCAACTAATTATGCACACTTTGACTTCTGTTACTTGACTTTGAAAAAGTTTGATCATTAATATCTATAATTGTGTATAAATATAATTTATGAAAAGTTGATATTTTAAAAATACGTGCCCTTACGAATCTAACACGACCATACAAGATAATATCCTAACTTACTCATCAATTCAATTTTAATATTAAAGTTAAACAATTTTAACTAAATGGACATTAATATTGCAAATTGGGTCGGTACATAGGAAGTAAGAGCAAGACATGTATTCTTAGAAATAAGTGCGTTTCAATGAAATGGGATCAAATTACATTAGACCATGCACAATGCATAGATCGTTTCGAGCCCACTTTTACGGTTTCAGTTCATTAAATAATTAATCTCTCTCTTCCACCCCAGCAATTGAGTCCACAATGATTGGGACCACTACATGGACTCCACTTCATTCTTTCTATCTTACTCATTATTTTTACCTTAATAATTAATTTAAATAAATTTGCCTACCAAAATTAATTGAAATATGAAATTTAATAATACACTTATAATTTTTTTATTGAATTTATTTTAAAAAATTTAAAATTAATTTCAATTTTAAAATTATTTTATGAACCAGAATTAAAAAGAAAAATGTGCATTTATGCCCTCAGTTGCTTGTTTTGTGCACATATACCCTCCAGTTTTTTGAAAGTGCATTTGTACCTTTGGTGACATTTTGAAAGTGCATTTGTATCCCTGATGACATCTGGAAAATTAGTCAACTTTGGTCATTATCGGACTCAGAGGAAATGAATGTTTTGCCCCTAAAAAACCAAAAATTATAAAACCAATTTTGAATTTTCGCCCCATATCTTGAATCTGTTCGAGTAATCCAACTTAGATGAGGGAAATCCGCTGGAATTAGGGTTGGAAGCAGGAATTAAATCTCACCCGACCAAGTCGAAGATGAAGAGCTTTGAATCCTAGTCCAAATCACACTATTTTTTAACTCAAAATTTTGACAATACATTTTTATATCGATGTTGATGAAGGGTGAGCCCACTTCAGTGGAGGGTAAAATGGTCCTTAGCTTTTCAAAAATGAAGTGGAGGTTATTTTGGTAATTTTAATATTGGCCAACATTAGAAAATAATAGATCAACGTCGAACTCTGGCAATAGGGGTATGAGTTTTTATGTCACAGCTAATCCAGGGGTATATGTGCCCAAACCAAGAAACTGGGGGTATGAATTCATTTTACCCGATAATAAATCATAGTAGATTAGTAATTTAAAGGACAAAAACATCAAATCCTAAGGAGAAACTAGTGCTAAAGAAAATATAAGATTGGTATTTTTGAAATGGATGGCCTTCTTATTTTTATTTAAGTTGTGCTCTATTTTGTTTGATCATATAAAAAGTATGAATGATCGAATCAATGTTAAATGTCACTGCAATATCCTTTTCGATATAAACTAACAAATAATCTCGCAGAAAATCATTTTCCATTTGATTGCGAAGACACGTTTTTCACAATTTTCACAAGTAAGAAGTGATTCGTTTTCTTTTTGACATATTTCGAGAATAGACCTAAACAAGGAACAATTATGAAGTCAAATTTAAAATTAGATAACTTAAACACTATAAATTACAGAAATAATTGATGAAAAATATGAAAATTAAATACCTTTCGTTGATTTTTTTATGCCTTACTTTGTGAAATTTTATTTGAAGATTTATGTTTTCTAAATCATTTTTTTATTTGTGAAAGATGTCATATCCATTTATACTATTTTTCTATTAAGAAAAAACAAAATCTTAATTAGAATTAAATTATTTAAATTAAATAAAACTTGTGCATGAAGGATAAATAGGTGGTGGTGTTGTTTTGTTAAAATCCGTGTAGGATAAATACAGGTTAAGTCTGCATACGGAATACGAATAAATATTTAAAGAAACATTTTCCTAGTATAACTTGGATAAATATTAAAGGTAAATTTAGATTAAAAAAACATTCTATTTCTTGTTGGACTCTACAACTAAAAACAAAGATTCCTAACATTTTAAACTACTTTCTTCAGTACTGTACGTATATTTGTAGTATTATTTTGAGAGGGGTCACAATCTTTTTTTTTACCATACAAAAACTAATAAAACATAAGAAAATTACAAAATTTCAATGGTAAAAGAAATATTGGCGGGACCAGGCACCCGCCGGTCCCCAATGTTCCGCCCCTGTCAATTTTTTATTTTTGAATTACTACTCGATTCTTTGACTTGTCATACTAAAATTTGGTGGATGATCAATATTCATCAATCTACAAAAAATTTTTATATATATATAAGATAAATTGTAATCTAAACTCTAACAAGATTAAGCTTTATTTACATTAACATCCTCTTAAGTAAAACATTGGATGGACCAAAATGCGAATATTGGATTAAAAAAACTCAAATATAGAATAAGGGAAACCCTTTGCCAAAATACATGCAAATTGAAGGACAAAGGCACATGATGTATTCTGAGCGTTGCCAGAAACCATCAAATCATGAACGAAATAATATTCAATGTTGATATGTTTCATCCACTTGTGAGCATAATGATTTTCAGCAATAAAAATTGCAATGCTGTCACATAGAAGAAGAATGAGGAACATGAAGATCTCGAAGAAGCAGAAATAGACAAACCAATTCCGTAGTAAAATTGGCATGATATGATATTCTGGCTCAGATTTGAAACGAGAAGTGGTGGGCTACTTCTTGGAACTCTAGGACACAATGTGCGTCTAAAAAACTGGCCAAATCAAAATAAGAATAACCAACCATGTCACATGAACTACTGGGGCAAAAAGAGAGACCATAGTGAAAGTGTGCACGCTTATAGCGAAGAATGTGTGCGGCAATGGCAAAATGATTGTCGTGTAGTCTTGAAGAGACTGAATGACACAATGAAGTTCAAAAATAAGACCATGTGTAAGTGATGGAGAGATACTAAGGAGTACAAACTAGGGACCGATACAATGTTGGAATTTCAATGGAATGACAATATAGTGGAGCTAAAAATGCAATATTAATATTCCTTAATAAATGCTAAACAAAAGATATATTGATTGGAGCAGCATCATACATTCCAGAAAGATGAATGATATCACAAATATACTTGGCTTGTCTTAAGAATAGACCGGACGAAGTAGAGAACACTTATATTTGGTTCCTACTCTGACAAGAAAGGAAGAAGATGGTCAGCTACGAAACCAAGGGAATGGTTGAGGGAATCCAAATCCTTGATAAAACTTGTTGCCAATACAAGTGATGAGCTGACAAACCAGACCGGATTTATTCCCAGTGATAATGATATAATCCGTGTGTACCAAAAGATTAATAAGATCATAAACATATGAATAGACGGAAAAAGATGTATCAGTTGTATAGCAACAAAAACCAAGCCAATAAAGATAAGAACTGAAACACTAAAACAAGTGGCTATTGCTGAACACCATCGATAGCCCTCCCCAAGCAAAAAACTTAATCAAGATGTCGTGGATCCCCGTAATCTACCGGTTGAGTCCCTATAAACTGGAGCATCAAGAACACCATTAAGATAACTTTTTGTAACCAACAAAGAAGAAGTCAGCTTTGCATTGTAGCAATGGCAAGAGAAGTTCACATGTCGGAATCTTTAATGATAAGTGTGAAGGTATAATCAAAATTAAACCTGGAACCTATGAAAAATCATGAGCAGGAAGGCGTGTCTTATGAAAATCAAGACTACCATTTGAACGATACTTCAAACAAAAAACCCACTTCAAACCAAGATTTTAACATCTGGAGGACGAGGAACGAGACCACAGGTGAGTTGTTCACGAAGAGTACGCATCTCTTCACCCATATGACCTATCCATTGTGGATTGTGTAGAGCAGTACAGTAGCCACCAGGTTCATATTCTTATAGCAAAGCAGCAAGAAATCCATGAACCATATTATTAGAGAAATATTGAGGACGAGACAGAGCAGTCATGGAATGAGTACGTCCGATCGGAAGAGTCATCGAAAGATGCATCTAATGATCCTGGAGAAGATGGTGGGGAAGCCGACGGTGACTCTGGAAGGGAAGGAGAAGGTGGATCTACGTGTGGTGATCGTGGGTTGCATGAAGACTATGATGATGGAAAAAATGCAGGGGTTCATGAACGGACTCATTAGTGCCAGAGCTAAGGAAAATGACGATGTAGATGTAGACTCAAAAAAGAAAGAGATATCCATGTCTAGTGGCGGAACCATTATAGAATTTGAGAGGGGATGAATTACACAATCAAACACTTAATTCGAGATATTCAAACAAACAACACTTATGCAATTACAAAATAACTAGATTTTTTATATTTTGTACGATAAATCATAAAAAAAATTACTTTCTAATACTCAAAAGGATTATATTATCATGTTAATTAATGAATTAAAAAAATAAACTAGTGAACAAATCGAACTTATAAATCAATCTATACCTAACTGAAATCAATTTATGTCTAATTACAATAGTTTTTTTGAGAAAATTACAATAATTAATTGAAAAACCTAATTAGAATAAATCATATATCTATAATTAATCAAATAATTTAATAACTTAATTAAATAACATAATAAATAAATTAAAATGTATATACTTAATTAAGAATTGAGATGTTCTTAATCTGGAGCATTGTCCGAATAAGAATTTTTGGGAACAACGAGCTCATCATCACAAAGCCCCTGCACAAAAACTAAAGGATTAAATTGGTCATGTTCACAAAGCTCCTCATTTTCAACCATTTAACTTCAAGAATTAAGATTTTAATTACTTTAAAGATTAAAAGGTGTCCAAACCTTTTGTATAGTTAACCGCACAGCAAGAAGTAGAGGAAGAGGAGAATTTTGCCGCAGTGGCGCCGGTGATTTCCGTAAACATCGACATGGCCCCGCTTGGCTGGGCGCCACCAAGGAACATAGCATATTGCTTTACTTCTTTTACCTCAATTTTTATCTTAGGTCACATAACCAAAATAAAAAGTTCGTTTACCTTGGTTAGTTTTATTTTTGAATTAAAAAATATTTTTTACCTCGGTAAAAAAATAACCAAGTTGAATAATGTGTTTTTTTACGTCGGTCATTATACTAATTGACATAAAATATTTTAAAATGAGTTAAATAATCTTATTGAATAGTGTGCGACGTCACATATAATGTTTAATAAGGTCAGCCGAATTCACATTATATGTTGTTTTACCAACATGTAATGCGAAGGATGACCGATGTCGCAAGTAAGTTACTCTTGGAACTTTTAGAGGTTAAAGTTGTTTGAAAAATATTGACTTTAGTCTCCAAAGGTATTTGCTCATTCATGCACAGATCATACACAGAGAATGGTGTTGAATGGTACGATTGAAAATGGTTTCTAAAATCACGCACAGATCAAATCGCACCTGCAATCAATTATATATTGTTCAAATAAGATAGTTAAATTATTACAAAAACATAAGTAATGAAAATATCTTCACAATTAGTGCATAAATTTGAATAATGATTGTCTTAGTTCAGACGGAATATAAAATGCAATAAACTAAATCAGCTCGCATTATGATGGCTTTGAAAACAATCGGCCCCCACCTTCTATGACCTCGGGAACAAGGTTTCCCCAATGCGTGGGAGATTGCTGGAAAGGAACTCGCAAAAACCCTTTGGGAAAGGGCCTTGGTCTTCCCACCCCGAGTAGTTCATGCGCCACTCTTTCCCGTAGCACCTCAGCACAACGGGGGTCTTGTCATTCGGCAGGAGTGGGACAATGTCCCTCGGGATGTACTAAATCACAAAAAATATATTTATTATAAATATATATGGGAAATTAGCAACAAGTGATATTAATTTAAATCAAATAATTACATGCATTTAATTAGCTAGCTATAGGCCTTGCCAAAGTGGGGTTTGTCTCGAAGTTCTGTTTCTTCAGAGTGCAGTGGAAATGTGGGCTATCAGCATCCATTCTATGTTGTTCAAGGTCGAACACAAGAGGCTTTGGATTGCTCAGTTGTGCGGAGAATTGTATAAAAACAAAAAATGTATTAATTGTCATAAACTATGAAGATGTGTAAGTAAATATATGTAAAATGGTAAAATACCTGGAAAAATGGGCGACTGGAGGATCTTTCGCCAGCCATTAGTTATGAATAATATATGGAAATTTTAGGACATACAAGCCTTGGAAATGATGTGTGTGATGTCGGCCATGCGTCGCACGTACATGTCAGTCCAAAACAGTGGCATGGCCACATATACCGCGACATCGCTCCATAGCCGACCTAACCAAAAGTGTGACCGATAGAAGAACGAGTTCGCATATACAATTTTAAAGCAAGGTTAACGCATGTATGTGACTTCGGTTACCAATCGGTTGTACCAAATGACAATCCGACAAAGGTGTGACATCTCATTCAAAAAACATGTCACTAAAAATAAGAATGTACGATGTCACACTCTATTCGCATAAATTGAAGGTTAACTGATAGGCTACCAACGTTGCATATAACCCTAGAAGCTACGACCAAAATTGCAGAAAACCAGAAAAAAAATTCATGCTTTAACAGCAGAAAATTACACAAAAACATCCAAAAACATACCAAAATATACCAAAACATGGTACCTAGATGGACATTTAAAGAAACTTCACACTGTAACAAATCCATAAGAAGTAGAAAAGGCAAAAACACAACACATTCACACCCCCTAGATCGAACAATGTCATGGGAAAATTACAAAAAATGAAGGTGTTGGAAGAGTAGGAAAACCTTACCATCAACAAGAGAATAGAAGAGGGGGTGGGAGACTGTTGGAATTCATGGAAAACTTGGGATTACAAAGCTTCAACTGATTCTAAGGAACCCCATATTAATAGACTCTTTATTACGATGCCGTTTTGGACCCTTATGTCCTCCTCCCAACCAGCGATGTCGCACATATATCAGTTTAGTCGACAAGCTACCAAACCAGGACTGGTGTCGCACATGTATGTGGGCCTAACAATTTCAGCATGTTTGCATAACAAATGAGCCCGTCAAGGACCAAAACTAAGGGTGGGTAAAAATACCGAAAACTGAAATCCAAACCAAAAAACCAAAAAATCCAAATTCGAAAAACTCAAACCAAATTTAAAATACGACTTTTGGATAACCAAATTGAGTAAATCGATTCTTGAATATGGTTTTTGTTTTGGTTTAGGATATTGAAACTCAATCTGAAAACCGATCCGAATATCGAATTGAAATTTTAAAAAATTATATATTAATAATATAATTTTAAAACTCTAAAATTGTCATGCTTGAATTTGTATTGTACCTGTTGGATTTTTTTAACATTTGAGTTTGATTATGTAAAAATTAAATTACGTATTTTAAAATAATTTAAATTAATTTATATGTTTTTAGTAATTTATTATAAAAAATTTCCATGAATTTGGTTTATTCGATTTGAAGCTGAATTCAAACCGAAACCAAATTTTGAATTCGGTTTGGATAATTTAATTTTTTGGATAAGTTTCAGTTTGAAGTTTTTGATGGGCAAAACTGAATTTTAAAATATGGCTCTATTTTTTCCCCTTGTTTGAGAACTATTTAAACAAAATTTTCACTATACACAAGTTTTTTCTAGTTTTGAGCATGATCGTAATATTAAAAGTTTGTTTCATATGATAGGTTAAAGATTAAATATTAAAATAACATTCAACAAATAGATTAAAAATTAAAAATTGAATAACATTATAATGAAATTCAACAAGTTGTCTTAATGAAACAAATGTTCCAAATTCGAATAAAATTATTATAATTTGTTCGAAATTATAAGCAATAAAACTAAAATCGGGACCCAGCAACGATGTCATTGAACATTATCGACCAAGAACCATCTAACAGCTCGAAGTAGAGCGTGTCCCCAATTCTCAGTTCATGGGCATCAAGAAACTCTCTAAAACCCTTTGGGGACAAGGTCTTAAGCCTCCTGTTCTCTGAATAGTTCATGTGTCACTCTCTTCCGTCGCACCTCAAGACAATAAGTGTCTTAACTTTTGGTAGGAGTGGAACGATTTTCCTTGGGACGTACTAAATTATAAACAGAAAACACAGTTAGTATATATGAAAGTAATCTAAAGAAAATGTTAAATGAAAATTGTATACATGTGTAACGAGTAGGACTTACCAATATTGGAATTTGAACGAAGTTCATTTGGCTCATGGTACTGCCGAAATGCGGAATGGTATCGCCGAATGAATCTCGTGTGCGCTCCTCATCCGAATCGCTAAAGCTCTACATTGATCAATGACATTATGACTAATTATATAAGAATATAAGAAATAAAATAAAAGTAATGTAATAGACTACACAAAAAAATCCCTAACTTGTATTAGGGAACGACTACTGGAACCTTCATTGCCAACCATGATTCCTGAAATTTATATTGTCACAGATGAAATATATATGGATAAAAATTGGTTCAATTAATCATTTGAGTTGGTCAGGCGTCGCACGTACATGTCGATCCAAAATAATAGCATTGCCGGCATGTTCGTGTGATGTCGTTCATTAGTCGTTTAGATCAAACATGGTGAGCGACAGACAAACGAGTTCACATTTGAAAGCATAAAGCTAGCATAGACATCGGTAACTGAGGTCGCTCACCTATCGGTTGAACCGATAGGTTAACCGAGAAGGATGCGACGTCTCGTATAAAGAAAAATAGCACAACTATGAATGAGTGATGTCACAAAACAAACAAAACGAAGTTGGACCGAAGTGTCAGCGATGTCGTATTCAAACCTAGCATATACATCCATAACCGCAGAAACCCAAAAAAATCAAGCTCTTAAACCCCAAAAAAAGACAAAAAATCGTCCAAAAACATAAAAATGAAATGTGTACACCCTACAAGCCTAATACATAGGAACTACAAAATGAAAAACATACAACACATTCATTCACCATATACATAACAATTTTAAGGGAAAAATAAAAATGACGGATTTTAAAGAATCCAAAAACCATACCTTTGAGAAGAGAGGTAGGGGGACTGTTGGAATTTGAGGGAAAGTTAAATGTTTGAACTGATTCATGAGGTGGGCTCCATATATATAGTCGTTTTAAACCAGTGGCGGAGCTAGCCCTGGGCAAACCAGGGCAGCTGCCCCACCTTTTTAAAATAATTTTTTTAAAAAAACTTGGTCAATGAAAGATTTTAACTATTACCCCACCATATTTTTATCTTTATTATTCAATTTTCTCAATTTTAATGATTGTTTAATTATCTATCTTGGAAAAGATTTGTTCTTGAATGTTGTCGTGTATGATTTTGTTGCTAAATTTCAAAATATGAAAACTTGACATGAGCACGTTTATTAAATTAGTTGTATGACACTATTTTTCATTAATTTTTTTATTATTATTTTTAATATTAAATAATGCCCCACCAATATAAAATTTCTGGATCCGCCCCTGTTTTAAACCCTAGTGAATTTTGCCTCTTCATGTGTGACGTCGCATTTCAGTCGTCCGACCGACATATGACCAAAGTAGGACTGATGTCGACTAACCAGAATGTGGGCCTAACAATTTCAGCCCGCTAGCATAGCAAATGGACATGCGTTTGACCAAAGTGAATATAATTAACCTTAATAACGGTCAATAGTAGATGAGAAACTACTAATTGAAATTTATAAATGTCTATGAACTTTATTTATGCCCGATTCGATTGGAATCTAATTTAACACAACTGGTGACCTTTTTAGTTTTTACACTTAGGCCCATCCAAGAAAGTGGAAGAAGTCAAAATGCAAAATTGGGGATATCCTCATCTAATTCACATGGTCACGTTCATGTTGTTCCGATTTAGGCATCAACGAGTCAATGGAAGGAGCCAAAATCTACCCAGGGAGTATTTGATGATATTTTTAAAAATTACACTATGGCCCAAACTTTCTTGCATGTTCCCTACGGTTTAGAACTCTACACCCGAACATAAGCACAAATGTTTGATATGGAGACTATGCGTACTGTCTAAGAGAGACGCGAAATAGGGTAATCGTCCCTCATTTTTATTAGTATTCTATTAATACCCTTACATATTCTTGGTTTTGTATGAATTAAAAAGATAATAAAATTACATCTATCTATTTTTCAAAAGCGCTAGTACGTGGTCTAGAGTAAATTTTAGATGATTACTTATAAGTATACAAGGGTTAATCAGAAGATCTTGTGGAAGTCTCTGTGAGATCATGCCAGTTTCTTTATCACTTTCACGGATTATAAGTTTGACTGGGGATGGCAAAGGTCCCTTCAGGGATGATCAGAATCGATTTTGGGACAACCGGTGAAATTTTTACTTTTTGCACTTACGTTCCTCCAAGAAAGTGAGAGGAGTCGAAATGCCAAATTGGAGACACCCTTATCTAATTCACATTGTGACAACAAAGTTTCGATTTGGGTATGAACGGGTCAATGGAACGGGCCACAATCTAAACACAGAGTATTTTACGACACTTTTTGAAAATTAGACTATGGTGCGCATTGCATGAGTATCGACAAAAAAACCTAAAACCAACCCGTGACCGATGTCGGTGAACCTGAAATTTCCAGCCGGAATCAAAAAGTTGAGCTGAAAATTTGAGCTAAAATTTCCTCCTAGCCCTATTTCATCTCATTATTATTCAGCACCAATATCCATTTCACATCTCCAACACACTTCCTCCAAATCCAACTCCACAACATCCTTTCCACCCACACCATTACAACAATTAAAGTGCTCAATCAAATTGCTTCTCTCAAACATTAACAAGTATCCAGATTCTAATTAATTGAGGTAGTTTTCCATCCATTCCATGTTCATTCAGCAATTTTATTAGTGACTTTGTGTGTTTTTTCTCATGGAACAAAGATCAAATACTTTCATGAAGTATGATGATTGTGTTACATGTTATATATTGTATAGTGTTAATTTGGTTTGCCAAGATAATTCCATGTTTGTAATGAGTGAGAAAAATGTTTAGATTAGGGTTGATTGTGGACAATAGTTACATTTTCGTATGAACAAACTTTGAATGTGCAACATCGGTCACTTTTAATTGGCCCTTGCGATATAGCACCGCACAAAGACCAACATCGCAAAGTCTAGGAAATGCTTAGGTTTTCGATGAATGTCTGACGTCACTCATCAGTCGGCCCGTGCGACATCAATGATACATGTATGCGACGTCGCATTAAATATTACTTTTTCCCAGTTGAGATTAATGTCATCTACGTAATACTAGATTATGTGTATTTTATTTGGGGACTGCCCAATTCTAACATAAATTTTATTTCATGTGGATTGGTTGTAATAAGACAATGACAATTATCGATGGACGTTTGGCATTTACATGGGTGGACTCTTGATTTCACTAGTCGCCCTGACAGTGTTGAAGTCATACTATGTAGACAATGGAGGTTCAATACTATTAATATTTTAATTTCATATCAACCTTATATATTTTAATAGATTGTAACACATATTTGTAATATATGTTATAGTTTTGTTGATTTTGAGCATGTCATTCCTTTCCGCATTAATTGAACAACAATTGATTGTTATTAGTGATGTCAATCTCAGACACGACACAGACTGACACAGACCGACATGACCGAACTCAACCCGAAACTCGAATCTGACCCGAGATATATCAACCCAAACCCGCACCCGACATGATCGAATGCAACCCAAAATCTGAATCTGACCCGAGATATATCGGCCCGAACCCACACCCAACACAACCAAAGTCAACCCAAAACACAAATCTGACCCAAGATATATCGACCCGAACCCGCACCCGACACGACCGAAGTCAACCTGAAACACGAATCTCACCCGGGATAATATCAACCTGAACCCACACCCGACATGACCAAAGTCAGCCTAAAATACGAATCTGACCCGAGAGTAGGGGTGGGCATCGATTTGATTTAATCATTTTACTATTAATTCAATTCAGTTTATTTAATTTTTCCCTAAAATGTTCAAAAACCGAAAACAACCCAAATCACTTTAAAAATCCAAATTATCCAAACGAAATTTGATGAACAGTTTCAATTTGAAATCAGGTTCAAACCAAATAAACTGAATAATTAAATTGTTTGGCCACGACCAAAAAATTAATAAACTGATCAAAAATTTAACTTGAAAATAGTCATTTGAGACCCATTTGTTCATTGCCATGTTTGTACATGGAACGCAAATTAGGTCATGCTGAATTGCAAAAAAATGGGGTTGAGTGAAACTATATTTATATGCAGTTTATACCTAATGGTTTCTGCAGGTTATCGATGTGGGATACTGCCTTTCTACATGCTATTGATTCCAGGATAAGTACTCCCTCCGGTCCTTTAACATTGACACATTTGCTTTTGGCACAAGGATTTAGGAAGGTCGAATTAGTGGTTGAGAATTCACTGAAATGGTAAAAAAATAAAATGAGTGGATGAAAACAATCTAGAATTTGCCAAAAAGGAAATGTGCCAATATTAAAAAACCATCCCAAAAAGGAAAGTGTGACAATGTTAGAGAACCGGAGGGAGTAGTTATGCATTAGTTTAATATGCAATTTTCTACTTATGAACATGAATGTTATCTGGTTAGATTATGTGGAAATTGGAATTGTGCCACATGGATTTTTCTCGAATGAGCTTCTTATCGAGTTGTTCGCGAACATAAGCGAGCCGATCAACATTATGTTCGTTTATTAATCGAGCCTAAAATTTTGTTCATGTTCGTTCATTTAATATATGAACGGTCACGATCCGATCTATAATCGAGTCGATCCCGAACTTGTTCACGAACGTGTGTGTTCGTTCTCACCCCTACTTAGGGCACATACTCACTCCTAACTACTAGAAAGTAGTTAGTGGCAAGATTATGTGTCGTCCACAGAGACCACATGGTTTAAAAGATAGGTTTACATAATTAACACACAAGCATCACCAAGTGTATGTGTAGTAGATAAACGTTTTGGGGGGATTATTTTAGTAATTTACCTAACGACTAAATAGCATGAAAAACTAAACAATGATGTAAGATAGCAAGACAACTTGGGGACATTTGCATCACATGTTTGGTATTAGAATTTGATCCTCGATTCATATTCAAATAATAAAAATTTGACTATTCTATGTCTCGTCACCCGATGCGGAGAGGTTAAATCATTGTGAACTCCCATGATGACTAATATCTCTGTTTCTCCCCTCATCAAACTCTCACCTCCGCCCATTTTAGCTATAATGACCCTAGACCCACTGACCCCCTCTAGCCCTCACTCTCGTATTTAATAAACCCGACATCATACGGTAAATTAAACACAGGAGTAGCGTGACTCACCAGGACCTCCACTAGGAACACTTAATACAATGGTATATACTTTTACGACCGAGAGAATTAGTGACTCATTTTTTTGCCCCCTATAATTTTATCCATACTAGTTTACTACAAACACGTGATATGACTTTCATAACTATACTAAAAACTCAACTGGATTTAAAACTAATGCCCAACAGTATGTGGCTGAGTCGCTCTCATATTGTTCATTGCCTAATAAAATTAAGTTCTCTCCCTAATTCAACTAAATAATTAACAATCATGCATACTTATCACTTCTAAACATGACCTTTGTATTAATATTGACCAAAATCGATTCATTCTTGTACCTAGCGGAAAACCATGCAATGGAGTCAATTTTTTGTACACACTAACATCAAATATGCAGAATCATAAGAATTTAAGACCAACCAATAATGATAACAAGAGAATAAAATAGATGAATATAGGAATGTCCCAAGTCAATAGTCAAAATATGTTTACAGCTGATTCCAAGTACTAACCTAAGCTAACATGATCAAACCAATAGCATAAATGAGTTTGGAAGCTATAAATGTTGAGTAATGAATGAAGAAGTGGAGGAAAATAGATCAGCTAAACTTAAATGAGATTGAGTCATATTGTCGTACTGGTCACAAGAAATGGTAGTGTTAGAATAAGTTAGATATGATTTGTTATGGATAGAGTTGTTGACTAGATTAGATTTTTACTAGTACTATCCTTCCTTCATTTTGTACTCTATTTATTCTGAGCACTAATACATAATTCATTACGAAAAATCATTCTCTCATGGTATCAGAGCAAGTTCTTATCCTAAACCGTAAATTTTCTTTCCATTTCGGCCACCTCCCCCTCTCTCTTTTCCAACCGACCAAATCATCACCAGATTCCAGAAAATTCCGATAACTTCCGGCCAACTTTTGGCTTTCCACAAAAAGAAAAGCAACTTGGACAAAAAAGAAGTGACTTGGACAAAACAAGTGGCTTAGACAAATTTTGTTGTCGATAACCTCAGATCAATCAATCAAATATTGATTAATAATTAATTGATCAAACATTAATTGAAAATGGCTCTTCTGCTCAGAAACTAAATGTTCTAAATGTTCCTGGAATTTCTTTCTCCCATTGGATCCTTTATATCTATATGCACCAAGATCCCGATTCATGGATCTCTCGGTTCGAGACATGAAAATAAGAGGATCGAACAATTTCTTCTAACTCTTTTTCAAATTCGATAAATGTTGGTTGATCCTATATTTCATTATAGTTCTATGATTCAGAGTATCCTTTACTA
>JAULKK010260011.1:0-13343 GCA_032355705.1 Rubia peregrina
AACTGGCTGTTCTGACAGAATAATCTATGTTGGAACATACTCAACATCAGGTTCATCTACTTTCTCCTTAGAATCTAGTTTGTCATCTGAATCATCCACAAGAACATTAATTGACTCGATAAGTATGTTTGTGTGAAGAGTATACACACGATATGCTCGACTATTCATAGAATACCCCAGAAATATACCAACATCACTACGATTATCAAACTTCGTCAATGGATCTCTATCTATCAGAATATAACACTTGTTTCCAAACACATGAAAGTGAGATACACTTGGCTATCTTCCCTTCCAGATCTTGTAAGATGTCTTGTTGGTAAACGGCCAAAGATACACTCGATTGATAGTAAAACAAAATGTACTAACAGCTTCTGCCCACCATTTTTTGTGTATGTCTTTTTCTGCAAGCATGACTCGAGCCATCTCCTGAAGTGTTCTATTCTTCCTTTAGAAAATGTCATTATGATGTGAAGTGATTGGAGCGGAGAATTCATGTTGAATCCCTAGTTCATCACAGAAATCACTAAATTGAGAGTTTTCAAATTCCCTACCATAATCACTTCTGATTCTCACAATATTTCCAATAGAACTTCCTTTCTCGGTTTACAATTTTACCACCAAACTTCTAAACAAATCCACAGTATCAGAATTTTCTTTGAGAAACACCACCCAAGTATATCTTGAAAAATCATCAACACATACAAAGATGTACTTCTTGCCACTCACACTAGGTGTGTTGACTCGACCCATTAAATCCATATGAAGTAATTCAAGATTCCTTGAGGTAGTAATATAATGTATTACAGAGTGAGGAGACCGAATCTGTTTACCTTGCAGACATGGTCCGCAAATAATTCCACTCTTGGTCGTAAGCAAGGGCATACCCCGTACTGCCTTTGAATTTGCAATTCTTACCAAGGTTTTGTAGTTGATATGACCAAGCTTTCTATGCCACAGTGTGCCTTCATCTTGCTTACTTAGACATCGTACTTCTTGCTCCAAAAGATAACAATTATCTGATGATCGAATCCCAGAAAGAACTTTATCGTTGCCATGTCTCACCACACATTTGTCTTTCTAAAATTAAACGGTCATATAGTAATCACACAACTGACGCCTTTAAACCTTTAACGAGCAACACACTAGTAAACACCGGAAATCCTTCAATGCGCATTTCACCTTTGCCAATAACTTGACTCTTCTTTCCATCACCAAAAGTAATCGAACCACCATCATAAGGTTTTATTTTTGTCAAAAACTCCTGAGTTTCGGTCATTTGATGAGAGCACCCACTATCAAAGTACCACGAGTCTCTAGAATGTGCAATAAGTGAAGTATGAGCAACAAAGAAAATATTCATGCGTTTAGGAATCCATATCCTTCGAACCAGTTTTGACCATTGGGTTCTGTCTATGTTGAACATACTGAGACATGACGTCCGTTCATGATATCGCTCAATAATTTTAGACACTGTTCCTTGATATGGCCTTGAAACATGCAATAACTACATTTGAGAGGCTTTCGCACATGATTCTTAATCACTTTTTTCTTCATATCTTGAACCTCTATCTTGAAGTTTCCAACATCGCATGATGTATTGCCATACCCAATCCCTTGCCGATCTCCGAAGCTCTTTCCTACGATCAGAATATCGTCTAACTTTGTCTTGCCAGAATTTAACTTCTTCATTGTTGCTTCTGCCAATTCAGCCCTCTCAGTCATAGTATTCATCTTCACATTCAGATATTCAATTTCAACTTTGTTCCTTCTTTGCATCGGACAATTGGTTTTTCTCAATCTTCAGGCACTTATTTGCATCTACCACCTTTAACCACATGTCATAAAAAATTGTATGAAGCATAGATGTCTTCGTCACTCACAAAATATTCTTCATCATTGCTGGAAGTATCAACAGACCGTATGTTGGAACATACCGAATCTGTGTTAGAACATACAATAGTATCTGTGTTGGAACCTATGTCAACAGCTTCTTCTAAAAAAAATCTCCAAATGCCACATAGTTACTGGTAAGTTATTCTTCATCTTTCTTACCTTCTTCATCCTCACTCCATGAAGTGACATACGATCTTCCTTTCTTCTTTCGGGTATTAGCACATTCAGACTGAATATGTCTAAAACCTTCACATTCTCCACACTGAATTCTTCCTTGCTATTTTGTTTCACCACCTTGATTCCTTGAAAACTGTTGGTTTCCTTAGTCCAAGCGATTACCACGGTTCTTACCAAAGTTCTGTCTACGTGGTCTATTTCCTCCAATTCCCTCTTGTGTCTTTTTGTTCACAACCTTCTTCAGCATTCTTGAGAAATTCTTAGTGATGAGAGAAATTTCTTCAATATCGTCCTCACTGTCTAATTCATGATCATCCCGTGATGAAGACTCTTTAAAAGCCAACTCCTTCTGAGTTTTCTTTGCAGGATATTCCATATTCATCTCATAGGTTTGTAGTGAACCCATCAATTTATCCAAGGATATTTTGGATACATCTCTAGCTTCTTTAATTGCTGCAACCCTTATTCCAAATCTCTTAGGCAGTGATCTCACGGTCTTCTTCACCAGCTTAGATTCCTTATAAACTTTTCCCAATTGATAAGCCATATTAGAGACGTCTTTGAGTTTCCCATTAAATGTGGAAATCGTATCATTCTCCTCCATTTTCAATTCTTCAAACTTAGATGCCAACATATGTAGTTTGGATTCACGTAATTGATTGGTTCCTTCATGTACAGTCTGCAAAATATCTCATACTTTCTTAGCCCGATGACATGTAGAGATGAGCTTAAAGTGATTTTCATCCACTGCAGTGAAGATCACGTTCAATGCTTTGGAGTTAGCCAGAGAAAACTTCAATTCATATGGAGACCAAGATGATTTATCTTTGAGCATTTGTCTCCTTGAACTTGACTCTCCCTCTTTCTCCTTAGAGCTGGTTTCTTCATTTTCAGTTAGATGATTTCACTCGTTCTCAACAAAGTGTCATGCAAGTTCATCCAGAAAATTAATAAACACCCTCATGCGAGCCTTCTAATAATTGTACTTTGTTCTTTCTAGCAGAGGTGGCCGAGACACAGAAGATCATTCCATTGTCACCATGGCAAAACCGGATCACACTTTACTTGACACAGCCAAGGTAAAAATATAAGTGACCAAGCTCTGATACCAATTGAAAAATTGGTTTTACCATTTTAGCTTAACTCGCAATCCTTTGTTCCAACATAGTCTAGCTTAACCAAGTATGTAAAGTAAATAATGCACGAGACACACAACTTGGTTACGCAGTTCGATGAAATCCACCTACATCTGCGGGGCCTGACCCAGTTTAAAAATAAATCCACTAATCAGAGATATAGTACAAAGTACACGATATAACTATACTTATCATCTAATTACAACGTTTGGATTTTGCAAACTCCCCTTGCTACCGATCCGCTTTGATCAGACCCCCTCTGACCTTGAAACTCGTCGTTGCTGGATCTCCTCCTCTCGAGAAATTAAGGTATACGTTCTGAACTTTGAAAAACAGCTCACGTATGTTGGAACATATGAGTCCTGGCTCTTGCAAACCTTCTCAAAAGATAGAAATCTAATGGGCATATTTTCTCAATTATTTCGTATGTCTTGCAGCAGTATAATTTCCTCTATTTAAAGTCCATTGGAAGATTAGAATTTCTCCATAATTATCTCCATAATATTCCTATTCCTTATATGCTTTTGAAGCATATTCAAATCCCATAAATAAAGGGATTTTCATTATCTCAAATATCCCATAATATTCCATAAATCTAATTCCATAAATATAGGGATTTTCCATAAAACCATAATGCTTCCTTACGGATGAATTAAATATTGTGTAATCTCAAGGTTTCCATAAACGGATATCGCCGCAATATTCTTCTCGGCAAATCTAAACTTTCGCGGTATGTTCCAACATGGAATGTTTCTCTTCTTTAACACTAGTTCACAAATGCCAACACAATAATCCATGAGATGCATATGACTTTACAGAAGGGAATTCATGTGACCCAAGGCTGTAATAGGGTTGAACTACTCTTTAAGGAAAGTGTACATAACGCAACTTACATCGATATCCAAGTTCAAATTTTTTACCACAATCATCAAGCATGATTTATACTAACCCAAGTTAACAAAGGGTTGGAGGCTACCTATGGAAAACTTTTCCGAAATAACCACACATCTAAGTCTCTAGTATATTAGACTGGAGGCTAACTTGAACTCTTCAAAGTATGAATTCTTGTATTAGGGGGTGTGGAAGAATCCAATTACTACACTTTATTTATTGAAAGATATATTCCACATCGGTTTCTTAAGAACTAAAAGATTTACATATAAGGTAAGTTGGTTTTTGAAGAAAAATAAAGGGTAATGATCTGTTTGTATTCATGCCCTAGGGTACATTATATAGAGGTACAAAAACCTATCTAAATATAATTACAATTACAAGAAATATTCAAATAATATTGCTATTCCTTAATACTCCTCCTCAACTTGGAGCATGAGAATCAGATATGCCCAACTTGCCAAGTAATGAATGAAACTGAGTTCGTCCGAGAGCTTTGGTGAACAAATTCGTAGGTTGGTTAGTCGTGCGAATATGATGAGTAACAATAGTACCAGATTGTACAAGATCGAGGATGAAATGACAATCAACCTCTATATGCTTCGTATGTTCATGGAACACTAGATTTTCCGCAATATGTAGAGTATATTGAGTGTCACAAAAAAGTCACATAGGAGCAGAATGCACAACACCTAAGTCACGAAGTAATGACTTAAGCCACAACAAGCCACAACAGGTAACAGTTATAGCAAGATACTCAGCTTCAGCAGAAGAACGAGAAACTGTAGATTTTTTTGGTCTTCCATGAAATTGGAGAATCAACAATCGTCACAAAGTATCCAGAAAGATAGCGCCGCGTAACGGGAAAAGAAGCTCAATCAGAATCACAATAAGTAGTCAACTGTAATGAACTATGTGAGAAGAGAAATAAACCTTGACCAGGATGACTATTCAAGTAGTGAAGAACTCGAATCGCAGCTTGCCAGTGAGGAACACAAGGAGACTTCATAAATTGAACAAGTGTATGAACATAATAGCTTAGCTCAGGATGAGTAATAGTCATGTAAATGAGGTGACCCACCAGGTGCCGATATTGCTCAAGATCATCATAAAGTGGGCCTTCAACTTTCGCAAGGTCATGTTGTTGCTCCATAGGAAAATCAATCGGGTTAGAAATCGATAAACCTGTGTTAGACAAAATATCCAGGGTATATTTCCTTTGTGAAAGAAGCATCCCATCAGGTCTTCTAGCAATCTCTATACCAAAGAAATACTTAAGTCTACCAAGATCCTTCATGTGAAAACAAGAAGTCAGGTATTGCATGAATTCAGAGATGAGCGACGAAGAACTACCAATAATGACCAAATCATCCACATAAACAAGTACATGCAAAGAAACTGAGCCACAAGTGAAAGCAAATAGAGAGTAATCGACCTTACTCTGAACAAAACCAAATGCACATAAAGCCTGAGCCAATTTTGCAAACCAATTATAAAGATCTCGCCGAAGACCATAAAGAGATTTATGAAGGCAAAAAAACCTGGCCAGGAGGCGCAGGGTAACCCGGTGGAGGTCGTATGAATACCTCATCATGAAAATCACCATGTAGAAAAGCATAATGAACATTCATCTGATGTAGTTTCCAACCACGGATGACTGCAACTGATAAAAATAGACGTATCGAACTCATCTTCGCAACAGGGGGAAATGTCTCAGTGTAGTCAATTCCTTCCTTTTGTCAATTTTCAAGAACCACCAAACAAGCTTTGTGAAGTTCAATGGTACCATCAGACTTGAACTTGGTACGATACACCCACTTGCATCCAATAGCGGTCTTATCCAGAGTTAATGAAGACAAAGTCCCTGTCTGATTGCTGTCAAGTGCCTTAATCTCATCAGTCATTGCAACACGCCAATGAGCATACTTCGAAACCTCAGAGTAAATAGTGGCATCTGCACTAGAAGTTACTGCACCCAAAAATCTAGAATGCATACTAGAACATTTATTGCAATTTACAAAATCAGTTAAAGGATAGAGAACACCTGAGGAATGTGACGGTGCAGGTGTGGTCATAGCAGTGAGAGGGTTATTAACAGAGCAGACATAATCTGACAGATAAGTAGGAGGTCAACGAACTCGAACACTCAGTCGTACAACACGTAGCTCAGCCAGTGAGTTGACCGATGAAGCAGGTGGCAGAGACGAGGTAGGCAGATGAGGCACCGCTGATGGGCTCATCAGTGCAGCATCTGACGGTGCATGCAGCGTGTGGTCAACGATGGTCGGTGGCACGTCGAGCGCATTTGGAACCGGTGCTAGAGTACTGTTCAGCAAGGTGGTCAATGGAATCACGGCGGTCGGTAGCGGGGAGTGAACCGACAGAGGGAAGGAGGCCAGCGATGGTGATGGAACTGGCGGCGGGAAAGAGGTATGTTGTAGTGATGGATTCGGCAGTTGTGAGATGGCCTGCGTCAGTGAGGCTTCCGGGAGAACACCATATGGAAACTGGTCTTCATAAAAATTAGCGTCCCTGCTATTAAAGAAAGTATGGGATTCCAAATCATAAAGCCGATAACCTTTCTTCCCCACAGGATACCCAAGAAACAGACATCGATAACTTCTTGGAGCAAACTTTTCACGGTATCTGGGGATGTAGGAGCTATAACACAAGAAACCAAAAACTTTCAGAAGCTTGTAGCTTGGAGTACATCCATAGAGTAACTCAAATGATGTGCGACCACTGAGTTTCTTCGTTGGTGTCCGGTTAATCAGATAAGCAGCAGTGAGAACACATTCACCCCAAAAATCAATAGGAATATTTTCTTGAAAATGCAAAGCACGAGCCACATTTAACAAATGACAATGCTTGCATTCTACACAGCCATTCTGCTGTGGTGTATCAACCATAGATGTCTCAAAAATGATCCCAAATTCAGTAAAGTATGATCTCGAAGGCATAAATTTTGTACCATTATCAGCACAGATATGACATCCAAACTGTGTCTTGATTAAAGCACAAAATTCTCTAAATCTAGAGGATGAATCAGACTTAGCCACTAATAAATAAACCCAAGCATCTCGGGAATAATCATCAACTATAGTTAAAAAATAAAATGCACAACTAGAAGATGGTGTGTGATAAGTCCCCCAAACATCACAATGAATCAATTCCAACAAAGAAATTGCATTCGAAGAGCTCAGAGAGAAACTATGTCTAGTCTGTTTTGCTCTATGACACACAGCAAGGCATAGAAGTTTTTTTTGTGCTAAAATCAAGAGTAGGAACATAAAACAATACTGTATGGGATGGATGACCAAGACGTTGATGCCATAAATCAGATGTAGAAATTGTAGCAACTATCGAAACTGATTGCGAGATATGAGACTGAGCACGTGTATCCAGGAGACAAAGCCAATAAACCCCCCCCCCCTCCCTTGTTGTTCACCCACGCCAATCACAGTCCTTGAACTGATTTTCTGTAAATGCAATAATTTTCAGTAAAAAAAAACTAGACATTTTAAGGCAGACAACAATCTAGAGCATGATAATAAGTTGCATCGTAGTGTAGGTATATAAATAACATGAGTAAGAGTGGTATCTCCAAAATGTAAAGAACCATATTGTGTCGCATATGAAAAAGATCCATCAGGCAGTAAAAAATTAATAGAATAGGCAGCGGCAGTAATCTCAATCAGAGAACCTTTGTCACCGGTCATGTGATAAAAATAGCCATAACATAACTTATTTATTTTTGTTTGATAATAAATAAATAATTACCGAAGATTGCCGAAGAAAAACACAAATAAAGAGAAACACAAATAACGACACTAACAATCTACAAAATTGCCTTTTCCCCTGAAACGGCATCAAAATTTGGGAGGCCATCGCCGTGCCTCTCAAAGATATTCCCTAATTGTGACTAACTACTAGAAAGTAGGTAAAAGTCAAGGTCGTCCGCGAGGAAACGAGGGTTTTATCGAATGTTAAACGTGTTAAAAAGCACACGAAGAAGCCACTCTACGTGTGTGGTAACAAACAATTGTACAGAACGATGCAAATACGATCACACTAGTACAAAAGATGTAATTAAGATGATAACGAGTCTTGTGCGCAATTGGTTTACATTTTTAGTTATCCTTTTATCATCGTCTAATCATCTTATTTTTATGCATTAATCACATATTGTGGAGAGCTTATCAGCACCTTTCGGGTGAACATATTTCTCGCCTCTCCTTACTTATAGTTAGAGTGGGCGATCGGCATCACACAATAACCCTTATCCTCGGGTCACCCTAGACAATCGGCACCATAGAATTCCCCGAGGATAGCAATAAACATGGGAATCCAATACAACTAACACAATATCCTACAAGCGAGAAATATCGGGATAGCACAAATAGATCTACTAATAACGACTACGAGGATCGGTCTTCATGCTAATCGTTATTAGTGAGACACGTTGATAATTAGTCAAACCCATTCAAATTCATCTCAAGTATAAGAAATTTCATCAATCAATAATCATAATTAGTTGTCACACCTAATTATAACTAACATTAACTAACGATAATCACATCGATAAATAGTCAAAGTATCCCGGGTTTGACCAAAAACCTAGCAAATAATTAACCCACAATCATCAACTAGTTGATCATCATAGTATAAATCATGCATTAACTACACAAGAAAGCACAAAATATACATGATAATCAAAGCACAAAATAGGTTAAATCAAATCTCACAAATTCATACTAAAAATGCTTACCAATTTCTCCCAAGAATGAATTTAGCCTAGATTAGCTAAACCCATAACAAAAGCACAAGAATCCATGGAAAACATTGATGAAAAGATAAAAATATTAGGGTTAGGAACAAGAATGGAACGGAGAAGAAAAGCAAGGCTGAAAAATGCTTTGAGTCTGATGGGGCAACCCATCTCTGCGGACTGCAAGGCAGGTCTGCGGCCCGCAGGTGGAGCACTGGAATTCTGGGTTGGAAAATTAAATTGGGTTGTGGGCCGCAAGGCAGGTCCGCAGCCCGCGATGTAGCTTCTGCCCTATCTTGTTTCCACCGCTACAGTGAAGTGCTTATCCATTTTCTTGTAGTCAATTTTATAGTACTTGAGAAGAAGAATTCAATGGTACCACCCATGGAGGCTGTTTCTTCTCGGATAATTCTCAGAACTCGATTCAAACTTCAGGATCACAATTCATCCGCTTCTTTTTCTTCCTTCTTCGACAATTTTATCTTCTACCACGTTTTGACTCGTGGTCTTTAATATTATACCATCCTTGCAAATATCCTTCACTGAAATACTCCAAAGTGCTTACGAGCAATCTACAAATTAAGCTCACAAAAAGAAATCTAGATGCTCGTAAGGACCAAATTTCATTAGACTTAAACTAAGTTATAAAATGAAGGATTTAGATACGAAAACTGAAAATGGTTATCCAAACCCCTTATGTAATCTTACCTAAATCTAGAAATCTTCCAACAAAAAGATAATAAAAGAGATGTTAAATGCTTCGAAAAATACATGCATTTGACGTCTCATCACGTGAAGATATATATATATATATATATTTCTCCGCATAGTCAGAGACGTTACACAAAATGACATGTATTTTATGTAGAGACCTGATGCATGAAATGTATATGGATTTACTCCAATCACAAAATGCACGACTACAATGTGTATCCTTTGATATGGGATATCCTATGATTAAGTTGATGAATATTTGTCGATCGCAGAAACAACTGCTAGAGACATCCTTCACCATTTTGTGGAGGACATCATTGATGTATATCCTCAAGAATACCTCAGAGGCCCAAACTCGCATGATTACATGCCTGAAGAATGTTGGTCCTGAACGTGTTTTTTTTTGGAATGCTAGCTAGTGTGGATTGTATCCATTGGAATTGGAAGAACTATCCAATAGGAAGGAAGGACAAAATATGGTAGATTTAGGAAACATTATATTATCTTGGAGCATGTTACTTCTTACGATCTTCGTATATGACATGCATTTTTTGGAATTGGTTTTGAAAGGTTAACTCTGTTGGTGAAAGAATTTAAAAGGGGCATATGGATTCAAAGGCTTTAGGTGGGAGGCATTTACGTAGGGCCATTGTAACACCTCTAAGATAGTGAATTTAATGACGGGTATTCTAATGCCATTAACCATAACACAGTTTAGATGGTCAGGTAGGTTTCCTAACTTGGGTTTGAACTTCTTCATTTTTGCCAAAACACCTGGGAGGTGTTTATTGGGTTCTTCACTCCCTAAAAATAATAAAAGAGTAAAGGTTACAATGAAGAAGAAGAAATATATTACATGGGGAGTATAAGGTCTACTTGGATGTGTTTTCTAAATTGACGTAGAACTTCAAAAAAATTGTTGGGGTGGATGTGTTTGTTCAATTTCAACAAATTATCAAAACAACTATTATGAAATTAGGATAATTCGATAGGATAATTAAAAATTAAGAAATTTAACTGTCGTTGAATTAAAAACTCTTGAGATCTTGCATTTGCAACTTTTCAATCCATATATTTCTTTGTGGTCGTCATAGAGGGGTTATTAACAGTTGACTACCCTTAGCCCTAACACCATCTTTCAAATTAGTGGCCCTATTGTGAGATGCCTAGCCATGTTGGTGGAAAACCTAGCTCAGTCGTGTGAAGCCTCTACTCTCGGCCAATATGCCCCACTTTTACCATCATGGGACTAACTTATTTGAATTTTATGGGTAGAAATATGGCATTTTGTTGTTCCGAGGTGATGGATGATTTTGGAATCAACTTTGGGTAATGATTTGTGGTAAAATTAGGGTTGAAAGGTTAGAGTTATAATTTGGGGATGTTTTCTCGTCTAGGTCACAAATAGATAATTTAGGATATATTAATAGACATTTCAATTCCGTGACTCACAATGAAGATGAGTTAAGTTCACTTCCAAACTCGAAAACTTCATCCATTTTAACTGTTGAACTCGGAAGTGATGACACACTCCTTAAGCAAAGCGCTGAAATAAGCGGCATTAAGTGCCTTCTTTTATGCCAATTTTCACCACCACCTCAACCCTTTCTCATCCATTTCTCAATGGTATTTTTCGAACTACCTTCCAATGGTAGTGTTGGACGATGCAACCAGAGAAGGTGTTGCTTCACCACTTTCTTTCGATGCGCGAAACCACCTACTTTGGCAATTTATCACTAGTGTTGGAACTTAAGTTTGTAGAACTGAACATATTTTCACTAAAATGGACTTAGTTTACTAAAAAAAAGAGAGTAGGAAAAGCAATCTGGGAGAAGCAAGAACTAAATTTGATGAGGTTGAACCAACTTGGATCAGACTAGAGCTAAATCGGAATGAAGTTGAACTTATTTTTGTTGAATTGAACTTATTATCACCTATCTGAATAAAGTTTGTTGAAATGAACTTTTTTATAATGAACTAGACTTAAATGTGTTATAATGAACCTAATGTTGTCCATTGAAAAACAATATTAAACAAATTGAAAGATAATGATTTTTTGGGGGAAAACCCCATTCATTTATTAACTGATAGATGTGATTACATTCTTGGCCAGTGCATGGGCTAAATTAACATCAGCCCTAGAGGCCTTATGGAAAATAAAATATGAAAAAGACTTCATAAGCTCCCAAATGTCCGTTACTGTTGTTTCCACCCCTGCTTGAAGATTTTGTTCTATTGTAAAGTTTTAGACTGCAATTAAACAATCTATTCCGATCTAGACATTTATCTAACATTGCTTCTTTGCAAATTATAAGCATTTCAGAATGGCTAGCAAACCAGCTTGAAGAGGTGAAGTTACAACACAAAATTCAGAGTGTTGTGATATTTATTTCATCTCCTAAAACTACTGCTTATCTACCTAAATCCATGCTAAGACCACACCAGAATTTTGTGCTTTTGAAATGCTGCATCAGAAATGAAACAAATAAACTGGTCAGGAAGAAGGAATAATATTCCATCCCTGATTATATTTGAGGAAGTGAGACCACTTTGATATTGTATAATGTTCTCGGATAGTTCATGAATCCCATCCCAGGAAAGCTCATTCAATTTAGTCTACTTGCTTCCTCCCATATCATAACTGGATCACTCAACAAATCAACCTCCTTTTGAATCCCAGATAATCTGAATCATATATTTTTCAAATTTCCCAAATGATTCAAAAGGATAATGCAACATCTTCTTTTGTAAGAACCTTTGTAATCCAGCCTACAAGCTAATCTTGGAAAGATATAACAGAGGAGAAATAAAAACCAAGTTGAATGCATCTCCATGCTCTTTTGATTACTTCACAGTGTGAAAAAAATGATGGATTGATCTCTTTGTAACAAACAGATTGGACATAAAGGGCTTATATGCTCTATTTGGCAGAGCTAATGAGCTGCTTTGCTTATAAGCAAAACACTTTTTAGTGTTTGATAAAGTGCTAAAAACAGTTTATTTTGAAAGCAGAAGCTATTTTTTAAGGGAAAAGCATAAAGTGATCTCCCTCTACTTTCAAAATAAGCGAGATTTGCTTATAAGCACAGCTTTGCGAAACACACCCTTAATGACTCATCTTTTTTTGCAATTCCCATTTCTTATGCATAGCCTTATTAAGGATCCTCCAAATGATAAACCTGAATCATTGCGGGAGCTTAAGTTTCCACATCTTTTTCCATGTGCCAGAGCCATATAAGGATGCTTACTTGGATGATTGAGGAATTGCATCATACTGTTACATAGAAGCTCCTTATATTCAAGTTTAACCATGTATTCAACTGTACTGGACATAGAAAATATAAACTTATCCGAATCGTGTACTCCCGCATATTTGGGAAGGGTTATATGCAAAAATTTCCTTTCAATATGCTGAGGGAAGAGTGTTCTGACATGATTACATCTCCAATTCCTCAGGCTATCAATTAAATCAGCCACCATTAAACGGGTTTGAGATGCCCTAGAATTTGATAGAGCCAAGGTATTCTATACTCTAGGAATCCATTCCTGAGTGATTTTTGTTTGTTGACTTGACTTGATCTTCCACTTCAATTCTGCTTGAAATATTTTGCTCCTTATTGCATCGATTTCCAACCCCATGAGGACAATTGTTTCGGTTTGTTTTGGTGAAGATTCAATATAGAGTATTTAGCTAAAATGAGAACCAAAAAAGAGAAGGCTTATCAGTTAAAACTTTCCATGTCTGTTTAGATAACAAGGCT
>JAULKK010260120.1:0-15187 GCA_032355705.1 Rubia peregrina
AAGCTTGGAAGTATAAGTCAATTGCCCCCGAGACTTCGTAATACAATCTTAATCTCGTTTTAGTTCTTGTATGCTTTGATAGTTAACTTGTCTTTAATTTGTTAACTTAGAAAACCAAATCCAAAACCCCCCTGTTTATGCGCTTTTATATATCTATATATATATATATGTATCTATATATATATGTATCTATATATCTAGCATAGTATTCTATGTTTTATGAGCGAGTATTTGAAAATAACCCTTGTCTCTGTGGATGACCCCGACTTGCCACTAGCTACTTAGTTGTAGTTAGCACGCGTTTAGGTCTATAAATTACATCTTTGAGAGGTACGCCGACGACCTCACACATGCATCATTCTCGTCTCAACCACTGGTGCTCGAATTTCATCAAGCTCGACACCCTACAATCCCTGGGGATTGACCATATCGTTTCTCCTTGACTGCACTTTGTCGCCTGCTCATGTTCCTTTCAATCTCAATCTCCCACTCATTTGAGTAACCGTAGACATAAACCAAGGAACTCGAATTTGACTCAATCGGTCCCACCGGGCGTGCCAATTGATGCATCTCAAAACCGAATGGACAATGTGCTCAAGCTCCTTGAACGTAGCCGGCAAGAAAACAAACCCTGGGGGATCCCAGGGGTAAATTCTCCGAAGCTTAAGTCAGCAAAGAGTATAAACATCGTATAAAACTGAATGAAATGGAAATGAATCCGTACCTGGTATTTATACTATATCTCAATATATCTCTTAATTGTTCAATAAATACGATATTAATTATTACCGTTTCAACCCTATTTGGACCAATTAATACATGCCCATTACGTAACTTGGGCTCGTTCCTTATCAAGGGAGTATTTTTTTTTACGCTCTTAAAACTTCATTTTTTTAGAGAAAGTGCTTTTATAACCCTACCTAGTTCACATAAGTGCCAATATAACCTTTTGATAATTGAAAGTGCAAATATAACCCTATATAGTTAGTGTAAATGCAATTGTATCCACTCCGATAGATTTTGACCAGAATTTATTAAAAAGACTATTATACCCTTCTGAATTTCTTTTTAAAAATAAAAAAAAGAAGGAATTACCATTGTTCCCTCCACAACTCTTATTTCCTTTTTGTTCTATTTCTTCTCCAGCGTTTCCCTTTCTTTTTTCCTTCTCTAGCATTTCTTTCTCCTCTTTGAAGCCGATGTGGACCCTTCGTCTCGCCGTCTCGTCGGAGTAGCTTCTCGCCTCTGGGATCGAGAAGGGCTACACACTAAACATTCGATTCACCGGCCGGATTCTCCCGCTCTCTGTGATTTCGTTGGTCGAATCTGAAGAGAACAGTGGCGAATTGAAGAGAGTTGCAAATTGGGAGAAATGACAGGGTGGGCTATGGTTTAGTGGGGGTGTCGATGAGGTAGCGTTGGGTGACAGCAGGCGGGGTGGGCTTGATTTTAATGGGGATGTCGTCGGAGTAGCTTGGCGGCGTCAGGCAAGAATGAGATAGGGTTTAATGGGTGGAGGCGGCGCGAGCGTGGGTGGCGTTGGTTGGTGTAGGTGTGAGCGGGAGTGGTGTCGAGGTGGGTGGCATCGGGTGGCGTCAGGCGGGTGGGTTAGGGTTTAATAGGGGTGTCAGCGAAGTAGCTCGGCAACGTCGGGCGGAAATGGTCTAGGGTTTAGTGGGGGTGTCGGCGGTGCGATCGTATGTGGCGTAGGTTGGTGTCGATGGGAGAACTATCATCTCTACAATCATTGACGAGAATATACAGTTGCGGTGGCGTCAGAATCTTCTTGTTGTTTTTTAGTCGATTGAACAGTAGGCAGGAGGTGGAAAACGAGGGTGGAAGGCGGCGATGGTGGGGCTCGTGGGTAGGTGGTGGCGAGGCGGTGATGGGGCTCGCGGGGGGAGGGTGAGGCTGTGGCAAGCTGGCGGTGGTGAGGGCAAAATGGTCCTAACAATTTTAAGTTTTAGGCCAAAGGGCATTTTAGTAATTTTATATGTGGTCAACTCTGAAAATAGTATTTTAGGGTTACGTTGACACAAATATCAGGTAGTTAAGTTGTATATACCAATATAATTTTTAGTGCAAAAACAAGTATGTAGGATTATATTGGTATACACACACACACATATATATGTATATATATATGTATATATATGTATGTATATATATATGTATGTATGAGAATGGATCTATTAACACCCTTATTTGAACAACTATTTTAACACCAAATCTCAATCATCCATCTAACATAATCACACGGTTGAGATTAATTTACTAAAAATATATTTAATGAATAAGTGAGATTATGTTAGATTGGATGGTTGAGATTTGGTGTTAAAATAGGTGTACAAATAAGGGTATTAATACAACCATTCCCTATACGTCTGTGTGTGTGTGTATATATAACACCCACGGGTGTACCCCATCGGTTGAGACGTTGGTTAGTTTGGTCCAATGGTCACAGGTTCGATACTCGGCAGCAGCAGTGTGGGGATGTTCATGTGTAGCAAGTGTACGCCCACGGGTGTACATGAGTAGCGTGAGTCCCTTGTGCGCACCGAGTCCAGTAACCGCCAACGGGTCCTGGCGCTGGGCTACCGTGAATTTACCTGCTCCACCAGAGTCTGGGGTGTCGGGCAGGTGGGGGCGCTGCGGGCGAGCGATATCACCTTTTTGGTCCAATGTTAAATTTCAAAATATATAACTATATAAAAGTTAAAATAACCCATTCACCCCTCTCTCCATCACACAAACATCGTAATGGATAAAAAAACTCATACGAGAATTTTTATCAGATGAGTATCATTTATGTAATTAACTTTAATTAATATTATGATAAAACAACGTCCAATGTAAAGATGACTTAGGATCGACAACAAAAATAGAAAAACATCTAAACACATACCATTTTTTTGTCAGTGCAAATTATAATGTTAACAACCATGCAAATTTAATTAATGCCGATGCAGCATATTATAATTATGCCATGTTTGCTATATTTACATGAATGAGACCTGAATTGAGTATGCCCGAATCCGATCATATTCGACCTAACAAAGAATGTGATGGAAGTGCATCCAGACCTGAATTGACTCAAATCAAACTTGATAGATTTCCAATTCAAAAAAGTTATACCCGAACACCAAAATGACCAAAAACCAAAACCGTATCGGTCTATTTTTTTCTTCAAATTTACCTGATTGAAATCTGCACCAATCACACCCGACAAGGCTTAAAAATATTTGTTCCTAAATCATATCCGAACTGAAATGGGTCTGATCCGTGCCTGACCTAGAAAGTCCATTTGCCAGGTCTAGCCAAGACTGAACCTACTCCTCTTCTAAATTCATATCTCAAGGTTTGTTGAACTATATATCTCTAATTCTTTTTTCTTAAAATATTAATGGATCACCTGAGCTCTATTGTTTGAAAATGGCGGTCCATGAGTGCACCGGCAAAAATATTCAGAACAAAAATGGTGATTCTCCCCATTTTTTTGAACAATTAAATTCGAGAACTTTTAGGTCATTTTAATATTGGATGACTTCAATTTGAGATTTTTTGGCACTTTAAAAGTTGGCCCTATATTACCACCCATCAATGAATTGATGGTTACAAGGACATTTTTTCTTGAGTTAAGTGCTAAAATGACCCTGACTTTTGGGTGAAAGTGCCAATATAACCCTGCAATCTCAGAAAGTGCCAATATAACCTTTGACTTTGTTGACCTCTTTGTTTGGCCGAATTTTGGCAAAAAGTCAATTTTCCCTTAGCTTAAAATATTTAAAAAGGAAAAACCCTCTATTCTCTCTCGTCTGTCATTTGCTCCGCCGCTTCTCTCATTCAAAATCCTTTTTTTTCTCTTCTCCTCCCCTCTTTTCTTTCCAATACATCCTCACACCTCCGTCGACGGTGAGCACGACAGGTCTATGAGAGGGGTGGGCGACGGAGGGGACTCTGGTACGACACCGACGGAGGGGGATTGGGCAGGTGGTTGCTGAGGCGGCGGAAGGGACTCTAGTATGGCACCGATAGGGGGCCTTGGGCGGGTGGTTGCTGGGGCGGGAAGTTGTGGGTTGGAGGTGTGGCAACGGTGGTAGTGGTGGCAGAGTACGGAATCAGGTGTGGCAGTGGTAGCGGAGTACGAAATTTGGTGTGGCAGTGGTGGCGGAGTACGAAATTTGGTGTGATAGTGGTGGCGGAGTACAAAATTTGGTGTGATAGTGGTGGCGGAGTACGGAATCGGGTGTGGCAGCGATGGTGGAGTACGAAATTTGGTGTGGCAGCGGTGGCGGAATATGGAATCGGGTGTGGCAGCGGTGACGGAGTACAGAATTGGGTGTGGTAGATGAGGCGGAGGAGCAGTTGTGCTCACAGCTGAGGAAGATGGAGGCAAAAACGGTCGACCAGGCGAAGGCGTATCAGGTTCACCTTAGATTGCATTTGTGAAGGTGAGTTCGTGTTTTTATGTTTTCTAAGAAAATGTATAATTTGAGAGATGGTGATATTTGAAGTTTTGAAGAACTGGCCATTTTTTCAGAAGAATATGTGTAGAAAATTTATCAAATGGCAGTCGATTGGTTTCATTTTGTAAGCATTGTAATTTTTGTTTCTGATGTGGCAAGGTTTCTGGCAGGGCATGGTTGTGCGGTGGTGGGGGTGGTTGTGCAGTGGTGGAGTGGGCGTCTGTAGCAGCGGGGGGTGGTTGTGCAGCGGCGGAGTAGGGTGGCTGTAGCAACGGCGCAAGACTGAGGAAGAAATGCCACATTTTTTGTTCTAAGGGGGGTAATTTTGTCATTTTAATTTATGGTCATGCCTAAATTCACTTAGTCAATGCCGGAAATAGGGATTTTGGGTATATCAGCACAAATGTTCTGAAAGTTAGGGTTAGATTGTTACATACAATAATTAGTTAGGATTAGATTGACACTTTCTGAGATTGCAGGGTAATATTGGCACTTTCAACACTTTTTAAATTAAACCACCGTTGGTGGAGGGAATATTATTTGCTTCCTCAGAGCATAAAAAAGAAACAAACACAAATAGACCTATGAAGGCTCAATATGTTACAGTAGTGATCAAAGTAGTGATAAGAGAAACTAGGCTGAGTATGTACAGTTAGCCTATAGAGGAAAATAGGTATTGCTCTCAAAAGAAAAAATCCAAGTTTGCCTGTCCATAGACATGTTAGCGAATCGACAAGTCGAAACAAAAATCTTTCCTATGAACAGAGAAACTAGATTTTTCCATGCCTGTTATATTAACAAAAATAGGAAGCACCAGGAATGTAGTGTGGGGGTGCTGTTCAGTACGTTGACTTGTGATAGTTGCTTCAACCAGATATAGAAAACTTTCGGCCCTGCTCCCATATTCACATTCAGGATGATAAAATCCATTCCCTTTTCACTGCAAACATTGAGTCTGCTCCTTGCCCTCCATCATTAGTTTTCCACTTAACAGTCTTCAATAATGTCTTTTTCAGGATGTGAATGAGCCTACAAATGTGCAGCTATAGCAGAAAAAATCAGTAGCATCCAACTCTAATAAGAGATTCTGATAGATGGGAATCCAACAACATCCAACATAATCAAACCATTTATTTCATTTGGAATTGATTCAATATTAATTTGACCATTTTGGATGTTATGTATGGCATTTTTTGCCAGTGCATCAGCTACAACATTGCCTTGTCTGAGTCTATGCACTATTTGTATATCACCAAGGCTGAATTTGGTATCAAAACATAGATTAAAAAGTGGCCATGGAGCTTTGTATGGATCCTTAATAGCTGAAATAGCTTGTTAGCTATCTAACTCAATAACACAGTTTAGAGTTAAGGACTGTGTGAGAGGGATTCCATATTTGATAGCTAATTCAGCCTAAAGTCATGGTCATAAATGTAAATAACCCTTTTTTTCTTTGTTTTATCTGATTATGTTTAAAAACATTTAGAGACAAAGTTTTGGAAAAGATCGTCTTCCCATAGGAATATGGAAAGATGGGGTGAATTAGAATTATGGAAAGGTAAAATGTTTTAGTTGCAATATTAAAAATTTATTATGCAACGTGTAGTAGTTATAAATTAAAATATTAGGGATAAATACATTTATGACTCTAACTTTAGGCTGAAAGTGTCAATATAACTCTGCAATATCAGAAAGTGTCAATTTAACCAAATTAATTATTATATATGTCAATCTGACCTTAACTTTCAAACATTTGTGCCAATATAGCCAAACTTCCTAATTCCGACATTGACCAAATGAATTCAGGCAAGACAATGAAATGAAATGACAAAATACCCTTATCACAAATCAATCTTTCTTCTTTAAAACCCTTTCTATCTTCTTCAAAATTATGCCGCCTCCACCACTGTGTGCCGCCGCAGCCCACCGGAGCTCCCTTCATACGAATTATTCAGCTTTTTATCAACTGTCTTATCCCCTTATTTTCTCATAATTTTTTTAAAAATTTGGCTTTGGTTCGCCTTCTAAGAGCATGTGCAGTGGGTGGGAGTAGTATGACCATTGTACATGGTCTAAGATTGGAATTATTTATTTTCTATGATGTTGACAATCTCATCATTACCACTTATCCCCTTCTCATTTCATTTCATCCCTTCCTTCTCTGATTAGCAATCACCGCCTTGAAACCCTTGAAAAGAAGAACCCACAACCTTCCTTGCCACCGTTACATCTACTCGAAACCCTCAAAACCCAGAAGAACCATTTTCAAGATTCTGAAAAACTACCACACCGCCACCGGCAAGGGTTTGATGCGCATTGAACGATGAGGCATTTAAGGCGACAGAGCTTCCAGATTTGATAAGATGATGGAGAAGAGTGGCCCGGATCTGAATAAATGATGGGGGAGAGTGGTCGCGTACAATCCGATGTTTAAGGAGGTGTACACTCCGACGGGGGAGTTTGGAAAGTGACGACTAAAGGGGTCACTGTTTTTTCATTTTTTTATTTTTTTAATTCAAGGGAAAATTGGCCTTTTCAACAATATTCGGTCATCAAATGGTTGAATAGAAAGTCAGCGATTTTTGGCAGTTTATGAGATTGCAGAATTATATTGGCACTTTCAGACTAAAGTTAGGGTTATTTTAGCACGTTACTCTTATAAATTTATGACCCGATTAATGCAACCCAAAAAATTTATCTTGATTTCTTATAATTTGCAGTTTAGACCTTGATCAAGTAGACCGTATTTTAAGAGGCAAATTCTATTTTAAAACCATTTAAACATTAATATTGACCGATGTGGCGATATTGACTACTCACTACATCCCATAGAAAACTTCCTACTTTCCTTTTCGGCTTGTCCCACTAAAAACTTCATATTTTGACTCATATATTTTTGCACACAATTTAGTGGCTTCAATTCTTCCATGGCCCACCTGAAATTTAAAATTAGTCTCAATCCCCTCTTTAATTAGCCAACTCATAGGCGTGTGAAAAGTTGATATGCAACTTTCTATGGAACGAAGAGAGTATATAACTAGGCCAACTTGAGTTTATTTATACACTTTAAGAAAACTTTATATTTTTAGATGAACTAGGGTTAAGGGGGATTTTTTCCTTCTAAATTGTATAATAATTAATTGAGTGAGTCTCTTGACAGACGACATGTTCATAAATTTATGGACAGTCCACTGTATTTTTAACTTGTACATTGCATTTGTTAAATTATATACTAAATTTAGATATTTAAATATTTTTTATATTATTATTTTTAAAACATATTTTCAAATTCAAATACACATGATTACTTGTTTTAATTTTTAAATAAAATATTTAAATTTTATTTAAAAAATCACGACATTTAAGGTTAAAAAACACATTGAAATGTCCATAAGTTTATGGACAAAATTTCTCTAATTAATTAATAAAGATAGAGCTTTAACTTTTGAGAAAGTCTTAGGAAATGCGGTCTGTCAATAAACATATGGACAGTCCACTATACTTTTTAGCTTAAATGTTGTAATTTTTATAAAATTCAAATGTTGTATTTTAAAAGTTAAAATAAGTAATAATGTGCATTTGAATGTGAATATATATAAATGTATATAATAAAAAATACTTTTAAAATTTTGTATGTAGTTTAACAAACACAGTGTATAAGTAAAAAAAGTTCATCTCCTGCAAGACGTCTCATGGTGAGACTAAGGACTATAGGGGAAATAAGGAAAAGGCAAACCAAATTAGGGGGAAAATCTACAAAAAAATAATAGTTCGGGTCTGTTATGTAAGGCACAAAAAAAGAGGGACCTCACAACAATTACCACATATTAATCCCAAGAATCTCTTCCAGATAATGACAAAAAGTACGCTTTCCCCCAAAACTCTTCAAACACGGTCGATCCAACATCACTTTCTCAACTAAAATATTTCACAAACCCTCCAAAACGTTGTTCATCATCAACAATCAACCACGACGAATTTGAAGAAAAACGTCGATCGATATCAACAAAGTATCAATCAAGTAAGCTACAACTACAATTAGGTATTAACTTAAAATCAATCACCTCAAATCTATGAAACAAATCAATTTTGAAAATTGCATATTCGAACCTCGAATCATGACGGGAGAAGATGATTTCTAGATCGAAAATTAATTAGTAATCATACAGACGATGAAACAACAGAGCCAAATGCAAAAAATTGAATTGATGATGAACGAATCATACATGTTTCAAAAGGTAGGTTGTTGATCTTTCAATAATTGATTATGAACTTTCAATTTACTGATTTGAAGAGCAACAAATTGTGTTTAAAAGGCTTGATTTGTATGAACTATTTTTCATACATGTTGCTGATTTGTCCTTGAACAGAGCAACATCTTATTAGTTTACTAAAAGTTTCATTTAAAGCTCCTAAGCTTTCACATGTAGAAATTCACGTTATGAGCAGTTATTTTAAATTTTTAAGCAGTGTAGTTGAGTCTCTTGCACATTGTGAAAGTAACTGTTTGTAGTTGGAGATTTAATTTATTGCAGATGATCATGGAAATTAGCTTTGTGTTTTTACTGTATATAACATGATGGTAAAAATTGACTGAGCATGATCGAGATTACAATTTACTGCAACACATGATGTGATGTTACTTTTGTTATGTTTGATGTTATAAATATATGACATGATATTTTAACCGTAAAAAATTATGCTAGAAATTCACTAAGCATGTTCAGAATTACATATTGCAACATCAATATGTGATGTTGCAAAAATAATAGTTGATAAGCCTATACATTACAACAAATATCTGTTTTCAAATTGCAATTGGAAAAATGCAACAGATGATGTTGCTCGTATACTGCTGGATGTTATAAATTTATGGCATGATGTTTCAATAGAAATATAAGTAACTGAATTCTTAAATAACAACAAGCTCATATTTCATTACATTTTTTGGGTTTCAAATACAGGTTTACCAAACTTGTTCGAGATAGATCAAACTGAATCCCTTCAAGAAGTACGAGCAAATACATGGGAAGAGTTTAAAACATTATACCGCTCACATGCCACTTCACTTGGATTTTCTTTACGAAAGTCGACACAGAGACACCATATGCTCTGTTGATAAAAAAACCAGCTTGTTGGGAGTTGATAAGTATTTACTGTCATACTGTGATTTTCTACTGTTACGTTGTGATGATTCAATTTTTTGTTTTATATTTTACAAAAATGTACTGATAAGGATGTTGATTTAAACAAGGAATTCATATGCTCCACTGCACTTGTACATTCCGCTATTGTTGTATTTGAAAAAAAAACTATTTTGACGTTGCACTTCTATCCACTGATGTTATTATTTTTTTACATGATAATATACTTTTGTAAGAACAATTCACCAAATATAAAAACATATAAAATTAGCATATAAAAGTGGCAACCTTTAATTTGAAGTTTTACGTCAGGGTGTGAAAATGCCAATCGGCATAACTATTAAGCCATTAAATATCATTCATTACAAAAGGGTTCAAATGTCCTAACAAATCCCTAAATTAAAATTTAAAAACCCAAATCAGGCTAAAATTGCAACAACAATCAAGCGTCTCAACATTAACAATCAACCATCATAACAAGAAAATCAATAATACATCTCAACACAATCAATTTCTATATTTGTCCCCCAACTTTTTTCCCTTCGCCGCTGGCAGTTTCATAGATTGGCAATCTCTTGCTAATTTTGAAGAGGACAACTCTACTCCCTTAACGCAAAGATCAAAGATCGACTCCGATTCTCTGTTCGAATGAACACCTTCATGAATCCTTTTTTTATTATCTCATCAATGGTAGCTCTGGCTTGGAAAGTATTCCTACAAAATAAAGATAAAACATTATATACAGTAATAAAAACATCAATATCTGACATTAAAACATCACAATACTACACATAACATAACTGACAACTACATTGAGAAACATTACATACAATATTTAAAACATCAAACTCAAAATTTAAAAACATCAACAACACACTAAAATATCAAAACAACAAAACTTGTCACCAATTGCATATTTAAACATGAAAACACAACACGCATCAAACACTGAAATTAAAACATTACTCCAACACACATAACAATACTTAGAGCTTAAACATAAAAGATCAAAACCAGAACCAGAAGCATCAACGCCAGTATCTAAAATATCACAACTAAAAAAAGGAAAAAGAAACTTACAGATGCTGCTTCCTTCTTGATTGTAGCATAAGTGGGAAAGTCTTCTTAGACATCTAAGAAGCAGCAACAACACAAAAATTAGCACAAATTGTAACAAAACCTTAAGATATCACACACAATCAAAACAACAAAACTGAACATCAATTGCATAATTAAGCATGAAAATACAACAAGCGTCGAACACTGAAATTAAAACATCACATATGCACAATGAACAATACTTAAAACCTAAACATCAAACATCAAACCAGAAACATCAACAACAGTATATAAAACATCACAGCTGAAAACTAATAACACTTACAGGTCCTCTTTCCTTATTAATTGTAACAACAATGGGTAAGTCTTATTAGAAATCTAAGAAACAACAACACAAAAATTAACACAAATTCGTAAGAACAATTCACCAAACATATAAAAACAGATAAATCCCCAAAAATCAACACATTGAACAACATAAACCCTAAACATCAGATTGAACACACAATGAAACACAATTCAACTACATAATGAACAAAAATTACAAAATAAGCACAATAATACTTAGTTGAAACTACACAAACCCTAGCAAATCACATGAACCGAAAAATTAAACAAAAATAAAAAAAACAACATATGCATAAAACAAAGCGAAGACATTACCTTCAAAGATAAACACAAAACGAAGGTCGTATTGTGTTCGATCACCAGAAATCGAAGCTAAAGCAAACAAAAAAATTGCCGAAAAATGAATAGTAGCTTCCCTGCGTTCCTTGCGAATCACTATGCGCGATAAATATGGAGAAAATGTGCGGTCCAATAGAAGGAAATGAGAGGTTGTGTGCGGTTACAATTTGGGGTTCGAAGAGAAAAGGGGAGAGAAATTGCAGAGCGGTTGGAGAAGACGTCATGTGAGAGAAGAAGACGTAAGATTGATATTTATACATGGATTTAAACGTAAATTATTAAAATTTCACATCCAACTCAAATCTATCTGATCATAATCCAATCACAATCTAAAACAATCCCAATACCCCTCAAGTTAGAGCATGTCGTTCATAAATGCCCAACTTGCAAAGAAGATACATAAACTGACGTTTACCCAGTGCTTTTGTAAAAATATAAGCTAACTGTTCCTCGATTGGAACATAACTCTAAGCAATATGACCCTCACTAACAGCAGCACAGACATAATGACAATCAACCTCAATGTGCTTAGTGCGCTCATGAAACATAAGATTTAGGGCAATTTACAAAGCTGACTTGCTATCACATGGCAAATGCATAGGATGATAATGAGAAATGACCGAATCCTCATAAGAACCATAAGACACTTTAACTCAGAAGTCAGCTCTGGCAATGAACGATACTATGCCTCCACCGGAAAAAATGAGAAATAGTGTGGTGCTCCTTGGTCTTCCAAGAAGTAAGAGAACCATCAAAGAAAACAATCCATCCAGATAGAGAATGACTAGTCAAATGACATCTATCCCAATCAGAATCACACTATCCAGACCAATTAAGATCACAAGCAGAATTGAGCAAAATGCCCCATCATGCGCAACCCTTCAAGTAACGCACAACATGCAGGGCCACCTCTTAATGCTCCAGTTTTGGCTTCTGCATGAACTGAAATAGAATATGGATAAAATAAACGAATCAGAACAAGTAAATGATAGGTAAATCAAATGATCAACAAGATGACGATAAGGTTTTGGATTTATAAAAAAACTCTCCCTTAGCAAGATCCAACGAATGATTATACTAGATCGGAAAATCAACAGGTTTCAAACACAGTAGACCAACCTCACTAACAATATCCGAAGCATATTTTTGTTGATACTGAAACACACCCTTGGGACTCTAGGCAACTTCCACACCAAGAAATTATTTCAAAAGATCCAAATCCTTATATGAAAACAACTACTTATATACTGCTTGAAAAAGATAGCAGAAGAATCATTGCCAGAAATCACCAAAACATTCACATACACTAGAATAGATAAATGAACCACACCCTTGTAGTAAGTAAAAAAACAAAAATCAGAGTATGATTGGACAAACCCGTGCGAAGACAGGGCCACAGCCAGCTTGGCAAACCAGCATCGAGGAGCTTGACAAAGACTATACAAGGACTTCTGCAAGTGACAAACCAATGTCAGATATGATGGATGAAAACAAAGAGGAGATTTCATTTACACTTCCTCGTCCAAATAACCTTGTAAAAATGCATTATGAACAAGCTCCCAATTATTGGCTGCAACAATAGCTAGAAAAGCACAATCGGTAAAGAAAGCACAAACAATAACCATCTTCGCCACCAGAGAAAAAGTATCAAGATAATAGTCCCTTCAATCTAGTGATTTCCAAGTACCACCAGACACGTTTTTAAGTGCTCAAGCGAACCATTAGAATTATAATTGATCTTTTACACCCATTTGCTACCAAGCGTCTTCTTGCAAGGAGGCAAAAGAACCAAACGCCAAGTAGAATTATCTTCAAGAGCATCAACTTCATTTTTCATTGCCTTATGCCAACCATAAACATTTACACCCTTTCAAAATTATGAGGCTCTACTCTACTAGTGACTGCAACGAGAAAAGCACGATGGTGTACAAATTTTTTATCATAATTCACAAAATGTGCTAAAGGATAAGGATTACCCGGAGAACTGGAAATGGGTTGAGAAATTGGATATGCACTAAATTTTTTGAACATAATTAGTAACAAACTCCTTTAGCAACACAGAAGTCCACTTCACACACTTACCCCACCCTAGCTCCTCTATCCCGAAGCATGCGTCCATCTAAGGCTCTCCTGAACCCCCACCTATAACCCCATTATCACGGTAGGAAACCCCAAGCTCGGATGCAAGATCCGACGTACCTATAGGAGCTACAAACCCATCCCCAGAGCTAGCAGTTGGATTGGTCGTGTTTCCCAACTCTGGATAAGGCTCGAGCATGGCCTCACTAGTCACTGAATCTGAGTCTGTTTCAGTCTTTTCATTAAAAATGATGTTAGGTCTCAGATCCATATGTAAACCTGGAGTAGTCACAGGTGCAAATGGAAAATCTTCTTCATGAAATTTGACATCTCGAGAAACAAACTATTCACCAGAATCAATATTATACAACTTCCAGCCCTTCTTATCATTCAGATATCCCACGAAGACACATATCCTGCAACTTGGAGCAAAATTATCCCCCTTTGCTCATTGATCATGAGCAAAACATAAGCATCCAAACACCCTCAAAGCATTCAAATTAGGGGAGGACCCACGAAAAATCTCGTAGGCACTCTTCCTCTTCAACGGTGTCCTATTAATCAAATAAACTGCAGCCAATACACATTGAAACCAAAAACTAGCAAGAAGATGAGTCTGGAACATCAAAGAACGAGCTACATTCAAAATGTATTGATGTTTCCTTTCAACCCTCCCATTTTGTTGAGGAGTACCAACACAAGAAATTTGAAGGAAAAAAATCCCACTATTTTCACAATCCTGTTATATGCAATTAAACTCAGTTCCATTGTCACTACGCACAATTTTAACCTGGGCATTAAACCGACACCCAATGAAAGCAAAGAAAGGGATAAAAGGCTTGTTAACCTTAGTTTTATCACACATCAAATAAATCTAAACAACTCTTGAATAATCGTCCATGAAAGTTAAAAATTACTTCGTATCACAAGGAAAATGCGTCTGATAGGGACCCCATAAACTAAAATGAATCAAATCATATATCTGACTAGCATTACTGTCACTAATCAGATTCCTATTGCATGTCTGTCGTGCACGAGGAAAATCATCACGAGCATTATTTAAATTCTTTTACTTGTACTATTGCTAACAACAGGAACCATTCAGATGAATCCATTCGAAGGATGCCTCACAAACGATATCAGTGTTCAAACATAGTGATTCATTGTGCGCAGTGTTTCATTGAGATTTTTGAATTTTTTTCAGCGAATTTTCTGGTATAGCTTCAGTTTCCAACGGCGGAACACAATACGAGCTTCGTTTTGTGTTTATCTTTGAATGTAATGTCTTTGCTCAGATTTCTTTATGCATATTTTGTTGTTGTTTTCAATTTTTGTTTACTTTATGTGGTTCATGTGATATGCTAGGGTTTGTGTAGGTTATATTGAGTAATATTTGGGGATTTCTATATTGTTTTGCGTTTTGTGAGTTGTTCTTACGGATTTGTGCTAAAAAATTTGTTGTTGCTGCTGTTTGTTAAATGTCTAAGAAGACTTGCCTCACTGTTGCTGCAATCGAGAAGGAATGAGGCTTCGTAAGTTTTCTTGATTTTCAGCAATGATGTTTTAGGTGCATGTATTGATGTTTCTCATTTTAAGCTTGATGTTTAAGGTTTTAGGCTTTAAGTACTGTTATCTGTGTTGATGTGATGTTTTAATTTCAGTGCTTGATGCTTGTGGTGTTTTCATGATTAAGTGTGCAATTGATGTTCAGTTTTGATTGTGTGTGATATCTTAGGGTTTTGTTATGATTTA